>PVHP010028988.1:0-23577 GCA_004024765.1 Zapus hudsonius
TCTCTCTCTCTCTCCTGGCATGATATAGCTCCTGTAAGACTGAACAATGTTGTCTTAGCAACTGAAGAAAATATATATTGGACACATCTGTTGTTTATCCTCCATCATTTCAAAACATGATTTGGCTTTGGGTGCAAAATGATCCTTATGTTAATGAACCATACAGTTTTCACAGCTTTGCTATAAAAAGATCCATTTAAATTAGTTTTCAGGATTAGAGATTAGAAGGAAAAAAATATCCACAGCTAATGGAATACATTACCATCCTAACTGCCTGATTACAACTGAAATGTTTACGTAATTAAATCTGACCCACAACACAGGCAAATATCACACTCCCATGTAGAGTAAACAGCATCGATGAAACATTGTAACAGTGTAACATTGTAACAACATTGTAAAGTGAGTCCGAGGACACACCCAGTTACTTCAACTATCTATCAAATTCCATGCAGTGTATGTCCCTAACCAACTGATATAGTTGCTTTATGTTAAGCCATGTTAAAATAAAACTTTAACTCACTTGAAATAAATCTGATTATGACCAAATATATTCTTCCTTAGTTTTGTGTCAAATTTTTAGAAGAAAGTGAGAAATAAATTCAGAGGTGCTCTTAGGTCAAACGAAGGTGAATAATGAAACTTATTTCACTGCTTTGTGAGGAAACTAGACAGATTCAGTTTGGTTCTAAAATGAAAGCTCCATTAAGAGCCAAAAACTAATTCGTGGAACAATTAACTGCAAACAACTGTGGAAAAAAATGTATTTATCTCCAAGACAAAGGTAAAGTTGATAGACCTATTTCATACTCATTTTAATAATTGAATACCTTGGAAGACTACCTGGTTTTGATGATCTTAACTATTTTAAGTTCAGATTTTGTTTGATTTTTTTTCTAAATTATAAAATATTTATATTTAAAAATAAAAATTATAAAATGTCTCAGGAAGCAGAGGTACGAGGATCACTATGTGTTTGAGGTCACTCTGAGGCTATGTAGTAAATTCCAGGTCAGCCTGGGCTAGAGCAAGACCCTACCTTGAAAGACAATAGCAAAAAGTCTGTATATGTGACAATACACAGGGACTTTTAATAAAATGCAGTCCCACTTGATGATTCTATTTACTTTTCAAGAGTATATCCAGCTCATGCTTTATGATACTGTTTTCATGTGAAAAACTACTTTTTGTTGATGGGCACAGTCCAAAGTTCTCTTCAGTGAAAATTGTCCACTAAGATAAAATTTGCACTTTAAATACAATCTGCATCCTTACTTCAGAAATTCAGTTGTTTTAAAAGCTAGACTAGTTTGTGCAATACTTAAGCTGAGTAGGAAAACCTTTAATCATTGATGTACACATCTATGGTTAGCCAGTTTGAAAATATACTTGTGGACATGTTTATTTTTTTTCATGTATGTTGAATAGTTTCTAAATGACCACAAAGATTTGGCCAATGAAACTGAGCAACATTACTCATTAATATTATTCTCCCTCAGCCTTGGATGTATAGGCTTTTTCCTCATTAGCAGTGACTTCATGTAAACTAAAATAAATGTGTGTTTCACTACAGTCTCTTTCTGGTTTATGTCTGTTCTGTACAGATCTGGATTGCATTTGTCATAGGGACATTGTGAAGGTGCTCACTAATGGAGGGTATCTGGATCTGCTTTACATTTTGTTCCATGTCTTATGACTTTGGGAACCCTCTCCAATGACTGGCATCTGCTTCTTTGCAACCTACATACATGGATGGTTTTAGTCTGATTTCTTGTGTGTAAAAAACTCTGAACCCATGTCTGACTTTGTCATGCTAGTGAAATACTGGAAGGCCAAAATGAGAAATTCTTTTCTTAAAGAACTCACTTTTCTTGCAATTAGTGTCACTTTATGTTATTATTTCAAAATATTGTCAATCTGCTTAAAATTTTTGTCTAAACTACAATAGTGTTCTTGTCTTTAAGTGCTGATAGCATGATAGGTCTCCTATCATAACTTCTATTAATATTTATTTTTCAAAATTCATGGCACATAACTGATATCACCATCACCAAGACATGTTTTCGACACACTTACAGGGCCAGGACCTCCAGGAGGCTTTCCTTGCTCTATGAGATGACCCTGTGAAAACAGCTTAAAATCCAAGTCTGGGGCATAAAGATTTAATCATATAGAATCTAATCTTTAACTGATGTTAGAGAAACTAAATTATAATTAATGTTACATGCTCTGATGGATATAGTACATAACAGGATTTTTCTCTTGGAAAATCTAAACAAAAAGTCTTAAAGAAAAGTGCCTTACCTAAAATTTTTAGAATATGGGGATAATATCTTATGAAAAAGTTGTAGTATCAAATATAATCTAAACATCATCAGAGTTCAAAAATAAAGTATGACAGAATGCTGTCAGTCTTTCTAACAAAATAAAATGTTTTAATGTGTCAAAAAATAAAGTGTAGAAAATAATCACTATATTGATTGATTAGATTTATTTCTAAAATTTAGGAAATAAATGATCAAAATTAAAGTACATTGAGGGCAATAAACTTGATATCAATATATTAATATTTTCTACCAGAATTTGAAAAAATTGTAAGCAGACCCATTGTTGAAATGTCAGACTTAAAAGTAAATTCCATCCCAGAAAATAGGTGAGAGATTGCTGGGGTCTGCCAGGAGCTACATTCAGCTCACTGAGTGCAGATTTTGCTGGGTTGATGGATGAAGGATGCTTGTACAATGTTGGCACAACAGTGTAATTACTGTCACTGAATTAGACAGTGTAAAACACCTACGAGGAAAGTATAGGATGCTATTTTTCAAGCACCAGGGTGAGAGTGAAATGAAGAATTGATATCATATCAGTGGGTATGAAATTTCAGTGATTCAAAAGAAATCAGTTTAGTTTATATACAATATTATGACTATAATAATACTGCACAGTGCATTTACAGTATATTAAGATCATGTATCTTATACAAAATATTCTCACCACAGCTTTAAAAATATGTTATTTTATACACTGCTATACAACTCTTATCCTATTTCATTTCCTTAAGATTTAGTCACCTGCAATCAGTTTTAAAATGCCAAATGGAATATTCCAGGAACAATGAATTTGTAGGTTGTAAATTGTGGGATTTTTATTGTGGGTTTTAAATTTTAAGGAGTTTGAAAATTTTTGTAGTCTGTCTACCAAGTATACATGATGTGCCCATTATTCACATTATAGACATATAATTTATTAAATTGACTGTTGTGATATTATTGCATTTGTTTTCAAATAACAATATTTTACTTAGAGTTGCCTCCAAAGAATAAGAATCCTGAGGTGTGTACTCACATTAAAAAAATAATCCCTATGAAGTATGTCCTATAAGTTATAAAGTGAAAGTTCTTGAACTAATAATGAAAACCCATGGTATATTGACAAGATTTGCGATAAGAACAAATCTACTACCAATAAAACTATAAAAAAGAAATTCATAGTTGATTGGCTCCTGTGCCTCACACTCATCAATTTATGGTCAAATAATATGTTAAGAGCTTAGTTAATATACAAAAGGCTTTGAAGTGTTCAATGCTATCTGCAGTTTCAGTCGTCAGTTGGGTTTCTTGGAAAGTATCCCTCCAGATGAGGGTACATATTTGACCATAATATGGGCTGGGGAAAGACCTCAGTCTATTCAGTGACTGGCTCACAGGCATGAGAATCTAAGTCCATCCCCAGTAGTCATGGAATGGCCCGACGGTGCACTTCTGACATTCCAATGCTGGGGGTGGTATAGAGACAAAAGGATCCCTAGGGCTCACTGGCCAGCTAGTCTAGCCCAATTAGTGAGCTCCAGGCCAGTGACAGATCATTTCTTGAAGGAGGTAAATGGTATTTTTGAGAATGACACCCCAGGTTGTCCTCTGTTCTACACACACACACACACACACACACACACACACACACACACACACACAAAATCTGCATACAACATAAAAAATTGACAGCCTATCAAGTTAGAGAGATTGAGAAGCTGGGAGTTTCAGAGTAAGAGGCAAATGAGACATCATTTCTGGCATCCTTGGATGAACAATAATATGACTACAGTCTTTAGTAAAGCTGTTTTTGTTCGTGTTTTTGAGGTAGGATGGTCTCCCTCTAGCCCAGGCTGACCTAGAATTCACTATGTAGTCTCAGGCTGGCCTCAAATTCACTGTGATTCTCCTATCTCTGCTTCCTGAGTACTCGAATTAAAGGCATGTTTCACCATGCCTGGCTTAGTAAATATTTTTGGACAGATATAAATTTCCTGAATGCATCTAGTTATTGTATGTTTTATTAAACATGGCATATATCATATGAGGTTTTTCTCTAGAAATATGAGTTCAGGATACAGCTGAGCCTCAAATCAGGTGTCCAGAATCACTGGGTGACAGGCCACAGTGACACAGAGAATCAAGTCAGTAATACAGGATTATGAGACTTGCTCCAGTCTTTCCTTGAATTTGAAGTACATACCAGGACCCTGAAAAGATGCCCATTCCTAAAGGTTTTTCATTTTGAAATGTAATTCTAGAATTATAGGCAATTTTGCTCACTAACATTGAAGTTAATTGCTTTGTTTGTTGTTATTATTATTTAAGAAAAGGTAGAAACTTTGACTCTCTGTGAAAATTACCCCAGTCTTTATTTAGTCAAATTTATGTTCATTGTTATATATAATTTTAAGCTGTCAATGTAGCCATTACTTATATAATACAGTGATTATTTAAACAGAAGTCATTGCATAAGGCTATACCTCAAACAAATCAAAACCAAGCACAGAGGTAGAAATGTCTGTAGTTTTTCCTTCTCAGTTTAGTTCTAGAACAACATATGCTTTCAATTAATAGAAACCTTTTAAATTCATACCTGAGGAAGTGAATTTGGTGATTTTATATATATAAAACTTACAAATAGTACTCTTTTTGTTTCCATAAAACCTGCAAAATTGTTAGTTTGCTCCAGATAACTTTAGAGCTGGCATTTTGTCCTTCTCTCTGATTTATATTCTGAGCCTGTACTAACTCGGTGGCCTTTTTTATATGAGGTGAAACTTTGGCTTTAGTCACATCATAACTTTGATCTTGCATTCTTCCTTTCAAAACAGTCTCGGCAGTTAGGAAACTGAATATTTGAAAGGCTGGATATGTCTATAAATAATATTCTTTTTAGTACAATTTCAGATTTTTTTTTCATGACATAGATGGAGGGGTCCTAAATTCAATTTCATTATTTAAATTAAAAATATTCAGTTTCTTTTTGTTTGTTTGTTTCTTTCTTTCTTTCTTAGTGGCAATGAACTAGCATTGTCATTTAATTTATTTTTTTTCAATGACATGTAAAGCTTGTAGAAAAATGCTCAATAGGAGATATTTGAATTGCCATAATTTTATCCAATTCTATTTTTAATTGTATCCTATTCTATTTTACACTGGATAATGCAGAATTTAATGTTTATTCATCAGAGTTGTGAAGAAGGTGAGAATCAACCCTTATACAAAGACAGCTTTTAGAATGGCTGATATGAGCAGAGGTTGGATATTCATTCCCATGATATTCACCCACCTTCAAGCTGGAAATCTGGAAAAGCCAGCAGCTGCTCAGCCCAAAACCTCAAAACCCCATTATCAGTGGTGCAGATTCAGTTTGAGGCTAAAAACCTGAACAAACCCCCGAAACCTCTTGAGAATTGGTGCTATAAGTGTGTGTTGAAAGAATGGACTCCAAGTCTAATATTCCAGAGCGACTGCATCAGAAAACGGCACTTGCTCGAGAAGGATATTTAGAATCCCATCTACTCCACATTTTACTCCACTCTGGCCTCCAATCTATTAGATGGTGCTGCTCATATTCAGGATGGCACAACCCTCTCTGCTTTCTGACCAAATGCCAGTCCTCTCTGTAAGCACATCAGAGCCACACCCAAAAGTATACTGATCATTTTCCTTGACATCTTTCAATCCATTCAAATTGACAACTATGACTAACCATAACACTATGTTTAAGACCAAAATGTTGAATATACAGTAATTTAGAAGCTAGGCATAGTGGTGCATACCTTTAATGCCAGCACTGGGGGCAGAGAAGAGGGGCAGAGATAGGAGGATCCCTATGAGTTTGGTCAGATTAAGCTAGAGTAAAACCCTACCTTGAAAGAAACAAACAAAAATAAATTAATAATAATAAAATATTTTAGAAATTATGAAACTTAGTAAATTTGAAAAGTTTGCTCCTAAAAATGTAGCATAAAATTATGCTTTATATTCTTGAATTCTTTTAAGACATAATGTGTTTTGTTAAAACCTTCTGATCACAATATTCTTCTACAGTAATTTAAGTTTTGGTGGATGACATGTTTTTAAATGTGCTGGAAAAGTTTTTTTTTTTTCACTTGGAAAATTCTATTCTTCCAAGAGAAGTTAAGCCACAGTAAACTTCCACATGGTTAGCAGTTTAGCAGTGACTGAATCTGGGTGGATTCTGAGGTTTTAGGCTGGGCTGGGGCTCAGCTCCTTCCACTGGGTCTGCCAGTAATTGAACACTCTCTCAGAGGGGGAAAGTAAATGTATATTATGACTTCCTTGTTAATTTTGCATGTTGAATATGTATTGAGTTATTTTCACCCCTACTAGCCCACAGAAGGATGTCTGCCTAAGTATCTTTTTTCTACAGTGTCTGTTCTAGAAAGCCAGCTTAACTTCTGAGGGCCTCGTGGATGAAGGGCTGGTGGGAAGATGTAGGGTAGAGGAAAGCACGAGGTGGACTGGGTGCTTGAAAGCAATGACTGGGGATGGGGAAGGGGGGCAACAGGGAATTGGGGATAACAACTCATGGTTGGCCCACTAAACAATGTAACTCATTATGGACAAAAAAAAAACAAAAAAAAACATTTACGTGATAATCATCTGTGCTTTTCTATTGTCTATTCTCATGTACCTTGCTGAAATTATTGGTTTAATCATTCAAAGAAACTGTAACTGCCTGTATAATCTAAGAATACTGTTACAATAATCAACTGTCTATAACTCTGACAAATGCTCAGTAAAATCGCACTCAGATACAAAAAAAAAGTACTAATCCTTCTTGGATGACCTCACCTCCCAGCACTGCTGCATGGACACCCTGTTGCTACATAGATTTGGTAATCTATCCAGATCACCAAAATTCAAGTTTTTTTCCACATACAATATAAAATTATTCAATTCCTAATGTTCCAGGGTTTTACCTCATTCCATTATCAACCAATTTCCAAAGTACAGAAAGTCGCCCTAAGACTCCAGGAAAACGCTTCCCTCATGTGAGCTTGTAAATTCAAGACAAATTATGTATTTTCAATGTATGGTGCTACAAAAGATATAAGGCAACATTTATATTACAAAAGATAAAAGTAGCTGGGCCTAGTGGTGCATACCTGCATACATTTTGAATCCCAGCACTAGGGAGAAAGAGATAGGATTGCATGAGTTCAAGGTCTGCCTGGGATATAGCAAGACCCCACCTGAAAAAAAAAGAAACAAGTAGACCAACGGAAAATAAAAATCAGCCCCTGAATAAATAAATCCTCATGCTAAGGGGAAGAACGATGTGTCCGAATGCTGCAGAGAAGCTTTCCAAGCCTTGTGTGGTGCCTCCTGTATTTACTGTGGTAGAGACATAATCCCAAGACTTCCATTAGCCTGAAGTGATTTCAAGTTAATCTAGTTGGCAGTTCTCTTGGGTTGGAGTTGCATGCTGGTGCATATAGCTTCCAAGGAGGATGTGCTATCACTGATGTTATTGTCCTGGGTTCTGAGGGCAAGCCCTTTCCTCCTGCCATGTGACACATTTCCTTCATAGGGATCCTGTGTTCCTGATGCTTTTGTAGCACATATCTGCATGAGCCTCTAATAATTTTCATATATCCTTTGAAATCTGTATGAAGTCTGTTCCTTCTCCATAGTTTGTCCAATCTTCGTTCCTGTAGAATTAGCACTATAGAATTACTGCCCAGACTCCCTGCAGATACTATCAAGAGCTGCAACTAAGCAGTATTCAGATTGTTGGGCTATGACTAGGAAGCAAGAAAATAAGACCTGTAGCAACCTAAACAGTAAGTACATGAAAGGAACACTGGTCCTAAGCCCTGGCACTATCCTGCCTTCCTAAATCTGGGGATGGTGAAGGGAAAAATAGTATCAGAAATAGCTGAAATTTTTTTTTCATTTTCCCTTGTATTTCCTTTTCTCCCCTCCCTCCTTTACTCCTGCCCCCCAGAACCTTCCACCTCCTCTATTCTGTACTTCCACTTGCCTATTTACTATCCTCTTCTCTGATTCCTCTCCCCTTCTCCTTTCTCCAAGCCTCATTATAGCTTCATATCCAGTACTACTGATGCTGACTACAACATACAAACAAATATAACTCATGCAACTTAGGATCTGCAGCACATGAGGGAGAACCTGTGGTATTTCTTTCTGAGCCTAGGTATCCTGGCTCAGTATAATTTTATCCAGCTCCATCCATTTTCCTGCCAATTTCATAATTTCATTTTCCTTATAACTGAATAGAAATCGATTGTGCATAGATTCCAAATCTTTTTTTATCCATTCATCAGTGGAGGGCATCTGAGCAGCACCAAACATGGCTGAGCATGTAGAGAAACTTAATTTTGCATTGAAGAAATCCTAAGAAAACCACATAAATGTACTACTGTACAAAATCAGATGAATGGAGCAGTCAGAGCTCCACCATGGAGGGAGGGAGAGAGGGAGGAGGGGATGAAGGAAGGAAGGGAGGGAAAGAAAGAGACAGAGACAGACAGAGAGAGAGTGAGAATATTACCAAGACAGACAGACCAATGTAACAGAATCAAAAACCCTGATCATAGCTGGAGTAACTATATTTATTTGATCTTTGACAAAAATGCCAAAAGTATTCACTGGCAAAAAGACAGCATCTTCAACAAATGGTGCTGGACAAATTGGATAAATACATTTTAAAAATGAAACTAGATCCACTCTTCTCACCATGCACAAAAATCAACAATAAATGGATCAAAGACCTTAGCATAAAACCTGAAACTCTGAAAACCATAGAAGAAAAAAATAGAGGGAATTCTCCATGAGACAACAATCACTTAACCAATGGGATCTCATCAAGCTAAAAAGCTTCTGTAAAGACAAACCCACCATATTCAGGCCAATAAAATTCCATCAGACTGGGCGATCATCTTTGCCAGCTATAACACAGACAGAAGTCTAATATCTAGAACTTACAAAGGACACAAAAATTAAATAAAAATCAATCAGCCCTCTCACAAAATGGGGCATTGAACTCAGCTGGGAATTCACAGAGGAGAAAACATAAAATGGCCAATTCTCATTTAAGAAAATAGTCATCATCCTTAATCATCAATGAAATGAAAATCAAAACAATGAGATTCTATCTTACTCCAGTCAGAATGTCAATCATTAAAAAATCCACCAACACAATAACAGACAGATAGACAAATGTCAATGTTCTCCCTTGTATGTGGTTCCTAACTAGGTTATGCTTAAACTCCAAGCAAACTTAACAGGTGAATTTCCTTTGCAAAGGGGATGAGAGGAAATGGGGGGATTATACAATAAGGTAAATAAACCAATAATTAATCAATACCATAAAATCCTTACATTCATACAGTAAGCTCTTGAGGAAATTGTGGGCAATGCCTGGTAAGAGAGGCCATGAGTAGAGTGGGAGGATGTCTAACCCCAAGGGAAAAGGTGGTACCATCACAAGATTTGCTCATACAATGTATCTAATTATTGACAATAAATATGTTTAAAAAAGTAATAGACTGGTATTCTTGATTGAAAAAGGTATTGAACAGACAGATATGAAAGATATAATGTTTTCCACAAAAAGAAATTCAAACAAGACATAGAAAGTTAAAGTTACTGATTTTAGTCTCTTCAGCTGCAGTTGCTAAGGAGATTATCACTATTAAAAGTGGCCCAACTGCTTTGCATTGGGACAATTTAAAAGATGTCCTGAGGGTGAAAACCTTCCCATGACAGGCTCAAGCTAGTAAGAATGCAAATTCTTTTGCAAGGAGGAAGCTTAAAGACACACTGCTCAAGGAGTCTTTTCTCAAGATCAAGCTTTATTGTCCCTTTATATTTACAAATCTGGATGCTGCTCACCTCACACCAGTTTTGGAAGCCTGAAGAATTTAGGAAAATGGTCATGAAGTGCACACAGTTCCAGGAGCCACTACGGTGTGGCAATGTGATGCAGAGTTCAAATCCCTGTATAAAGTTATGAAGACTTATTATGGATTGAAATGGAGACCCAGGGAATATGAAGATACCAGAACTATGGGCCGGCTGTCAAGGAAAGCTGCTAGCTATGGCTCAGGTGATTCTGCCTAGAGAACAAGCTGTACAGCAAAGGGGCTAAAAGTTCCTCTAACTTATCAGGTAAATCCTCCTCTCCTCTCTCCCTAGTTCTTTTCTTTGCTGATCTCATTCTGGTTTTATGACCATATTCCTGTACTGTCATTAGGCCTCCCAATCCTAACAGAAGGTCTTTACAGGAGGTCAGTGTGTGGAACCAAAAGACTTCATCATGGTTCCCAGATATAGATATGGAAGAGCAGATGTTTGATATTTGCCCTGTTATTGATTGCATTGCTCCAGTCTCTCCTTATTCTGCCTTACTTTTGCAATGAATGTTTACTTTTTGCCAATTTGGTTTAGAAGTATCTGACTTGTGTTTTCATTTCACAGGACTCACATCTAAGAGACAGTATTGCATCTCAGATAAGACTTTGGACTTTTGAACAGTGTTAAAATTGGTAAATTCTATGGGGACTTTTAAAGTTGGACTGAGTGCATTTTGCACTGTGAAATGGTCATATGTCTATGGGGCCCAGGGAATGTGATGATTTTAATGATAATAGACATAGAAATTTTTGTGTAAGCTTCCTCCTTAGTCTCCAGCAGCTGGAGCCTTCCTGGAGAAGGTATATCAGTGTGAGTGGATGTTGAGATCAGCTGTATATGTATTCAGAGCTAGCTTGAGCTCTGGTCTTTGTTCTCTCTCTATTATGGATGTACGATGAAGTGAGCCCCTTTCCTCAGCCATGATGAAGCTTCCCCTGAAAACTGTAAGCCTGAAATAAATCCTCTCTCCCATAAGTTGCTTCTGGTCAGGTGTATGTCCCATCAATGACAAGGTAACTGCAACAATATCATGATAAAGTACAGGTTGAAAACTTTCTTCATGAACTTAGGTCCTGCCTGCAGCATTATTTTTCTATGTAGAAACCAGAATTCTTACTTATTGAGTACTTTTAATTTGTGGAATATTATCCACATCAATTATAGAGGATAATCTCCTTTGCATAACAATCAACTCATTATATATGTTAACATCATCAACAAAATATTATCATAGTAGTATCTTGTGATTGATTAAATAACTAGGTACTAAAACTTAGTCAAATTACTATACTACTAACCATTTCCATAACTGTCCTACCATATTTGGTAGCAGAGAGATTCTATCAGCAATGCAAGTTCACTGCTACCTACAAACTCTTGGGGATGGCTATTTCAACTCCTGAAATATAATCTAAGACAAAACCTTCGTTTCATTCCAAAGTTTCTTTTCTTCATTATTGAGAAAAAAAATTTAAGGACTTAAGTTTCTGATAGTTAATATTGTAGGCCATCTTGATTGATTGGGGTTTAACTGATACTTGAATATGTACTGTAAGGGCTTGTCTTGGAGGAGATTGAAACTTCTCACCAGGAGCTTAAGTTTATACAATGCTCTTTCCATGTGGGCAAGCATCCTCCCATCCACTGAAGGTTTAGATAAATAAAAGGCAGAAAAAAAGCATAGACATTTCTCTCCTTGAGCTGGTAGGTCATCTCCTGTTCTGGGACACTGGTGTTATTTGTTAAGCCTTCAGACTCTATGATTCCCACCAAAGACTTAAGCCTCCTTCAGATCTCAGGACTGCAACACAAGGAAGAGATTGCATCATTGTCTCCTGTGGTTCTGAGGCTTTCAAACCTGGATTGAACTAAATCACTGAGATCTCTTTCTCAGTTGTTCACAGAAAAGGACCCCTAGAACTTTGTCCTCATGGGAATATCTTGAGAGGCCACTTTCTGAGAACACATGAGAACTTATCAGTATACAGGCCCAGGAGACAAGACCAAAGAACAACTTCCATAAGGCAGGTAAAGGAGGATCTAAAACCAAAAAAAAAAAAAATGAATTAGAGCAATTACAAGGGGAGATATAAATAAGAAATAAAAAATCAGTGAACAGTGGGCTAGAATTCAACTGGAAAAAAAAAAGAAAATATAATGGGAAAGATGGAAACAGCAGGGTGAGCACCAAAGCTTCACTCACTGCATCTCCCCCAGAGTTCATATCTCAGGGCACCAAAGAATTGGACAAGAAGGAGGTCTGAAAGGTTCACAAAAAAATCATCAAACATGCACAGAAATACTAAAATGTGAAGAAATTACACTCATATTAAAGAAACTTCCCCCTCATTCTCTCAAATCTTGCCAGGAGCAAGATTAGAGAGGGGGGGAAGGGGACTCACTCACCACCTGGTCCTGTGTGCCTCCAGCCCCAGCAGTCAGGAATGAAAGCAAATGCCCTAAACTTGAGCTTGGGTCTTTAAAGGTTTTGATATATGTTTTATCAGGGTAACAAAAATGCAGGGCAGACCTTCCTTCAGCAGTGAACACTTGTGATTGACTGCTCCTTCAGCCTGAAATAATTCTGGTTATCAAGAACTGAGTTGATTTATCTAAATATATGAATGTTTTATTTCATATCATTTTCTTGGGCTAGGTTTTAAATCTGGGACAATTAGGTTAATGAGTACGAAATTATTAATGGTATTGTTGACCATTGCCAAGTGTTTTCCTAAAATAATACATATATATATATATATATATAATATATGTGTGTGTGTGTATCTGTGTGTGTCTATGAAAAAAGCATAATTTTTTTCCTCATTTCAACCTGTCAGTCAGATGGTTTACAAATTTACTTAAAAAACAAGATGGTGAAGATGTTTTAGTTCCATTTCATATTTCAGAAAAGCAAGTTAGGTTCTACTTTTGCTACTCATCTGTGACCTTAAACATCCATCTTTTCCCATTCTTTCAAACTCTACGATTAAATTTTTGTCTAGCTTTCTGCCCTATCTATACTATGCTATATTGACCAACTATTTGAAGGATTTTAGAAAATGCAAAATATTCCAATATTGCCAACTTAATTAGAACAAACCAATGAACAAATTTATAGTATTCTAACCCCTGGGAAATGGGGTTTTATTCAGATTTGCATCATCAGATGTTTGGGTAGTATCAGGAGAAAATCAATTTACTTTGCCACAGAGATTTGGGCTGATCCGATTCTCTTTTAGAAGACAGCATTTGCATGTTTTTATTCTATATCACCTTATCTTGTCAACCTTATTGTATGTCAGAGCAGCTCAGATTTTTGTTAGGAAATCTGATTGTATAATCATCTGAGGAGACAATATAAGGCTATGTGGTTGCCATAAAGTTTTCAATTTTTTGTTTTTATTTTTTGACAAGAAAGTATAGTTACTGCATATGGAAGCCCTAAACAAACTAAGCATGCCCATAAGACAAAAACAGCCAGATGTACAGGATGAAGAGATTATTCTCATAGGAAAAGTGAAGGAAAAATTAGCATCATCTACTTAATTGAGAACTCTGAACAAGAAGAACCTTTTCCTAAATTATTGATAATAAATAAATAATTAGCTGAGTGAGTTTGCATGATGCAGAAAAAAATCAGCAAAGGGAATGTTAGAAGTTTGCAATTGAGGTTAGTGAGAGCGAACTTTATCAGAAACATGTTATGCACTATGTAGAGGTGAGAACAAGATTCTCCAGAGGCAACAGGGGAGGAGCATCAGGAAGGAGGGAATTCTGTTGAAGGGAGAGTGTGTAAACCTAAAGAACTATTATTAAAAGCCTGAAGAGAGCCCTTGGCAGTGCAGAGCTATGGGAGTCTTGACAGAAGGATAAAGCATACTAGATGGTGGGGGGGGGGGTGCCACGATGATGTCATCTACCCAGAGCAAACCAAGCAATAGAATAGAGGAAATGGTGAAGCCAAATTAAGAACAAAATTACAGTACATAACTTGGGAATAGTATATCATAACACCAATGTAAAAAATAAACTACTACTGGGGGAGAGATGACCCAGTGGTGAAAGGTGCTTGCTTGCAAAGTCAGACACCCTGGGCTTGATTCCTCAGTACCCATGATGGACAAATGGACAAAGTGGTACATGCATGTGGATGGAGATCATTTGCAGTGGTAGGGGGACTTGTTGCTCCTAGTTGCAAAAAACAATTATTAAAAAAAAAACTAAAGACTGGAAATTGAGATTTTAGACTTGGAGAGAGAAAAATGCAAGGTACCAAAAGCAAAAAAATGGGTGGAAGGAAAGAACAAAATTTATTTTCTGTGTAGACAAGACTCAAGGATTTCCTATTCTCAAGGGAAGAATTTGCTAGAAACTAGCCATAGTTTTTGTTAATAAGTTATGTGAGTATTCAAATGATGCTTGCCACTGAGGTAACAAGATGCATAAAGAAGCAGTATATTCAATGTAAGGCAAACACTAAAGCCTGACAAGAAACTTGCAGCAAACTGGTGTTACATTAGGTTATTGTCTCTGGACCTCACATTCAGAGCTTGTGAGCTGGGGGCTGAGAACACTCATCCTTCCATATTCAGCTTCTGGGCTAGGAAGGGACTTGGGGACTCACCTTTCCACACTGAGCTTGTAGGCTGGGGGCTGAGGACAACCACATCTCCACACTCAGCTTGTGGTCTTGGGCCTGGGGGCACTCACACCTCCACACTCATTTCATGGGATGCCTTCTGAGGGCCACACTGCCCCAGTTTCTGTGAGTTAAACCTGGCTCCTGGAATGCTGGAAGACTGAAGGCTGGAGTAGAAGGGGCTGTCTCCTTTTCACTTCTCTGAGCTCATTTGAGTAATGCTTTCTATGCAGACAGAAACCATTCCTTCCTGGAGCAGCAATGAACTCAGCTGCCCCGCCCCTGGTGTGCACAGTGTCTCCACAGACTTCCTCAGAGACTCAGACACCAGGCAGCCTCCACTCACACCTCACAGGTCTGTGGGCCAGTGTCATGACTGGACCCCTCCCAGTCCTCCTTCCTTTGATTCAACAGCTTTCTGCAGGGTTCTTTTTCCTGTCTTAGGCTTCCACGCCTTTGCATACCCTTTGATCCTTTCTTAGCTACTTATTCCAAGCCAGCCCATCAATTCTTAAATTGCTGAATTATTCTTTGTTGAAAAAATAGGAGGCAGAAGAAAGAACAGACTGAGTTTAGATAAGGTTATCTTTATTTTTCCAAGGAACAGAGAGTGGAGAGTGGACAGCCATATCTGAAGTCAAGTGTGTTGGTGGGTAGCTTCTATGAGCCTATTTAAGGAACCTTGGGGTGATATGGGCTTCACAGTTAAAGTTTCTCTTAGATAAGAGATTCCCTAAGTGACAGTCTGTCCAGAGGCCTGTAAACGTGGATTGGGCAGTGGTGTTAAGCTCTTTTCAAAGGAAGCTTAACAGAGGTAGGATCATCCAGATATGTAAAAACATTCTCCCAGGTGCTCAGGTGCTGGGTAAATTCCTGTGTGGAAATATTTTCCCAGGCTCTGAGAGCTGCATCTTCCCTTCATTCTTAATTATTAAGTTGAAATAAATTGGTTTGGGTCAAAAAATAATGCTAAGGTAATTATACTGTTTTTTTGTGATAATTACAATACTAAAGTTATTAGGAATGCAATACCCACTGGCTAGAATGAAATCTGCCAGCTTCTAATGACAGAAAGAAAGAGAACACATGTCACTTTCAGAAAAATAAATTGAAATTGGAATTTCAGAATGGTTTAGGGAAAGCTAGTTTAAGCACAATAGAAAAAAAGAATGTGGCTAACTACAGAATGGGGGTAACACATTCTGTCTAGCAGGAAGGAAGGAAGTGAAGAGATGAGCTCAGTAAGTCAAACTAGCATGCTCTTCTTTTCACCACATTACAAGACATCTACAATTGGTAAATGCAATGCATACCCAAATCAAAATATTCAAAATGTAAAAACTACGAGGACAGTGGTATGGATATTGGAAAAATATTGACCATCAAGCAAACTAACTTGAGCAAACCTCTGCAAATATCCTTATATATGTGTGTGTATACATAAATATCATGAAATATGAATTTACCTTTTTAGATGAAGAAGCAAAGCAACAGCTATAAAACGTGCCCAAGGGCATGTATAAAGGAAAAGAAAGAGGGCTGATTATCCCTGCTCCACAGAAGAAAACTTGTAAATTATTTGTTTATGTAATATATATGAATCTTTTTAAAAGATAAATGACTTCCTTGTCAGTTATAAGCTAAGATTCTCTTTCCCAAGTGTCTGGTGTCTTCTCTGGAGGGCACAATCCTTAAGGAAGATTGCATTCTCTTTATCGTAGAGAGGGCAGGAGCCTGTCTGTCTTCAGCTTTAGGTGCTTTACTTTAAGAAACAAAACTCTTTCCTGTCATACTGACTTGGGATGTTTCATATTCCTATGGATAAAGTCAATTAACTAGGACAAATAGCGAAATTACCAGGTCACTTTAAGATGGACTTTTTGACAAATGGTACTGTCAAGTCCTCTTACTGAAGAACTCATTACTGTTTATCTGAGGAAGATGTGGGTAGTGGGTTGTGTCTACATACCTACACTAAAGAGATTTCTTTATGTCTTAGTATGTTCGTTTGTGGGTTGCCTCTAATCTGTGTCATATTCTGGATTGATACTTATTAAAAAGGATGCCTGCATTTCAAGCACTTGGGGGGAGGGAGGCATGAGGATCAGGAGTTCTAGGCTAACTGGGGCCACATAGTGAGATTCTGTCAAAAGAAAGCAGCTTTCTTTTTGTTTATCTTTGTAGTAAAGTTCTCTTGGTTGAGAGGAGAGGATGTTTTCCAGACACAGGATTCAGAGCATCATGAAAACACTTTGAGCTACAGAAAAACAGTGGATTATTTTTTGAGAGATGATATAAAACTGTCTAATGTTAATTAAGTTTGAGGTAAAATGACCTGAAAAATATTTTCAGAAGCTCTCTAATTCAAAATTTGATACTAGATCATAAAAGTTACCTTCAAAATATCCACTGTTAGACTTAAAAAAAATCCCCCACTATGGCTCATGGAAGTTTGTAGAAGAGGGGGCAGAAAGATTGTAAGAATCATGGTGGGGCGGATATCAAGAGGCATTTACCCCCTCTAAAATAAAACCTGGGTACTACTTACAGGATTCATAACCCTCCATCCCATGAAGCATTCCAGCAATCTCACTGAGGAGGGCCTTCAGTAGATTGGGGGCAGGGAAGAGGGAAATGGGGGTACTAACACAAGATTTTTCACACAGAGTTTCTACCTATTAATAAGCAGACCAATATTAACAAAAAAATCCACAGGCTAGTAAAATTTCCCAAAACAACAGCAAAAAAATATGCACTGCTATTCAAAATCAGGTTGAAAGCAGAGGAAAACCAAGTTAGAAGGAAAACAGTGAATAATTTGAAAGTGACTGCATTGTCAGTGATCATTTTCATAATCAGAATTACTCTGAAGACCATGCTCGGCAAAGTCAGGAATCAGATCCATTATCTTCCAGGCATTTCTCCAAATCTCTGGCCCTAATCCCTTCAGTAGGGAATCACAACCAGATGCCTTCTGCCTACAACCTGCATTTGAGGTTTGCTCATCCCTAGTCCTTTCCCCAAACAAAACTCAGAAATCACAGTTTTTCTGGTCTATAGAAGTTTTGTTATTTTGTCTACTTCTTTCTTTCCTACCCATTCAGCAGATCAATGGCTCAAGCCTCATGGACTCTCTGTGCTGAGTATTACTATACATTCTTTTGTTCTCTCCAGTAACACATATACTCTGATGTAAACAGAATTTACTATTGAGGCACTGTGGTGGCTGAGGAAATTAGTTGGGGCGAATAGGTGAGTTGTGCTCCAGTGCTTAAATAAGTATGTGTTTGTACAGCAGGGTTAATCAAATATTATTTTTGCCTAATTATAAAAGTTGTATCATTTTAGAACTACATGGATAGGAAAGAAAACCAAGTTTGCTTAGGGAAAACAGCTGAGACCAGCATTCTTTGTGTGTTTGTATATGGTATCTCCACCATCATCCTCATCTTCTCATCATTTCTCCATTTATCAGAATTACTGCTTAAATTCATTAAGGGCAACTGCTGTTTCAGTGACTGCTATGGGTCATGTCTTACATAGAACATCTCACTTAATTCTCAAAATAACTTTATGTATACATCATCATCATCATCATTATTATTTTGCTGAGGAGAAAATGAGCCTTGGTGAAATAGAAAAAAGATATGACAAAGTAGAAAGAAAAGACAATAAACATGGGAGTCCTGACTCCTAAATTGAACTGCAGTGGTTATATTATATTAAATTTGCTATTTAAAGCATGTTTCATAAAGAAATAGATTTAATTCTTAATGAAATTTGTCTTGTGTTGTGTGCAAAGAAATCTTTTGACTTGTATCTTTTGAATATGAGTTGGGGTGAGGTTGGCTTGCTAAGATACTCTGTAGCATAATTATTTCACAATTAGTAATCAACCCTCATTTGGAAAACAAGTTTGCTCATTCATACTTTTGTACTTTGGTATAAGGCAATGGTGCATATGTCATTGGGAAATATGGTTATATACTATTGTTAGAATGACTGTGAATTAAATTGAGTTTTTATGTCTGTTGTATTTCATAGACATATAACACACTAAAGAGGAAAATGAGACTTTCAGACAGTGTGGTCGAAAACATATTAGTGTTTTGTTCACAATTAATTTAACCCAATGCACCACTCCTCTTACATTGGATCCAAAGCAGATTACCTTTGCATGTTCTCAGTTGTTACATTTGCAACTTTAGCAAATAAAAGCACAGTGCACCAAGCTAAATTTTTACTACAGATCCATTCTAAAGTGTACATGAAAGAGAGGAATGCTAAAAATCATTATGTATCTGAAACTTAAATTTAACTGTGCATTCAGCATTTTATCTTACCCACCTAGCTAGTGGATCTCCTTCAAATAACATGAATTCTTCTGCAAGTAACAATTGAGTGGAATCAGATTTTCCCCCCAATAAAATGATATCCATTACAGAATGTGTCCTATAACTTAATTGTTTTTAGTGTTAAGGATTGAACCCAGTGACTGGAACATGTTATGTAATTTTTCTACCTCAACAGTATACCCTAGCCTACCTATATCCTCTAACTTTCCAGATAGTAGGCCTGTACAGACGTTCACTTTGCTCCAAATCATTCAGTTGGTTTTCTATGATATTGCATGAGCATATGGAAGATGACATGTTATTATGTTTACTAAAAACATATGTACAGTTTTCAGAGCATTCAATAATGTTCATAAGACAGTATTGAAAAGGACATTAAGGGCCATATCCATTTTTCTTGGAGATTCTGGTATGTCCTCTCATAGCAGGACACATAGCTGCAATGGTGGTACTGAGACTTGTGCATGTAGTATTGTGCACTGTATTTTTTAAATAATATATTTATTTGTTTATTTTCAGAGAAAGCAGGAGACTATAAGTACACCAGGGCCTCTTGATGCTGCAAATAAATTCCAGACACATGAGCCACTTTGTGCATCTGGCTTTCCGGGGGTACTGAGGAATTGAACCCAGGTCATCAGGCTTTGCAAGCAAGTACCTTAACTGCTGACCATCTCTCCAGCCCTGTGCACTGTATTTTAAATGTGGCTTCTTTTATTACTATCATTTATCTGTAGTATTCAACTCATTCTCTTACTTTTAGCCATGCACAGTAAATTGTCAAGATTCTGGTGCTATGTACCTACTGAGATGCTATAATATAAGATACAGCTCACTAAGCTATATACTTTGCCAAAAAGTTGAATATAATTAAGTCTTTAAAGCTAATTTGTAGGGCTGTAGAAATGGCTCAGCAGTTAAAAGCACTTGCCTGTGAAGCCTAACCACTTGGATTCGATTCCCCAAGTAGCCAAGTAAAACCACATGCACAAAGTGGCACATGCATCTGGAGTTCTTTTGTAGTGGTAGTAGATCATGGTCCACCCATGCTCACTCTCTTTCTCTAACTGTTTGCCCCTCTCTCCATCTCTCAAATAAATAAATGAAAATATTTAAAGCTCATTTTATATTGCTACCAGATGAACAAATTAAAATTGAAATGCAGTGGTGACCAATCCATAAATCTTCTATGCTCTTGCATAATCCTCCCTTGTTGACCCGATTTGCTGTGAAGCTTATTCATTGGCCAGTCAAACGTAGTCTTGGAGCATGTGTTCTGGGCTCTTCCCTTGGCTGTATGATGCTCAGGCTACATGGAGATCCACACAGCTCAATCTAAGCAGAGATGCACAGATGACAATTCTCCAGCAAGTAGTACTTACAGGGACATGGTGAGGTGAGCAGGACTTCAGCCTCATCAGTGCCTCCTAATGTTTTATTTCCAGCCTTCACCTAACTAAAGCTGCATGGCCCAACCTTGCTAAGAAGCTCTAGGCTTAGTGGGGTCAATCTATGGAACTGCAAATATGTATCTATTTTTCAAATTTTGAGATTATGGGGCAGTGGACATAACTCAGCAGTTAAAGTTGCTTGCTTATAAAGACTTCAGGCAGGGATTCCATTCCCCAATACCCACATAAAGCCAGATGTAAAATGTGATAGATATTTCTGGAGTTTTGTTTGCATTGACAAGAGAATGTGGTGTGCCCATTCTCTCTCTCTCTCTCTCTCTCTCTCTCTCTCTCTCTCTCTTTCTCTCTCTCCCTCCCTCCATAAAAAATTACAAAAATGAGGTTACTAGCTATGCAGCAGTAGATGAGTGAAACATATTACAAGGAGAAAAACTAAAATCCGAAAGTATTGATCAGTCTGTGGACACTGACCCAATTCCATTAACATTCAGAAGCAAAAAGAAAGCAAACAAAACAAAAAATAAAAAAGAAGTGAACATATTTCAGACCCCAAAAAAAAATCACCACTGACAGACAGCATTAAAATACTATGTACCGACCTTATTTTGATAGTCATTCAAACAAAATAATTACAATGACACTTTTATACAATTTTAGATATTAAAATATGTTCATCGTTTGTTAAAATCTTGTTAGGAGTTAGGACTATATAAAATTACATCTCATTTTTGGTAGGTGCATATGAAGCCATGTTAGTGATGTGATGTGGTAACTTTGGCCAGATCTGTCCCCAACAACCATTTTCAACTTTATGTGCTTCTCAGTGTAGATTTTGTGAAAGAGATGTGATTTTTTAAGCTACGTTTGTAAAATGAATTTAAAGTATTCTATGAAGCATGGTGTATATAGTGTAGAAAAATTGTATTTGGTGGGTGTTATTGTAAGCTCCATGTTGCTTGGATGACCCTTCAAACCAGGAACAGATTATGGGAGGAAGGGGTTTTATTTCAGGCTTATAGATCCAGGGAAAATTCCATAAAGGCAAAAGACACTGACTCTCTTTCACAGATCCAAGTGAAGAGACACCACCGCCAGCCAGCACCACACACAAGCAAAATTGGCAGCAAACAGCAGGGAACCTACAGCCAGCAGCTGGGACTCAGGCAGAGCTCAGACTACGCTGCATACCTTTGGATGGAAATTAGATCTGTCCCCAGTAACACGTTAGGGCTGGACCCCAGGATCTGCCCACACTGACACTGCCAGCCATGCAGCTGGAAATCCAAGTTACATCCTTTAAGAAAACATCCTAGTTTATGGGGGAACATACATTCAAACTACCACAGGGGGGTTATTTTGAGCTATCAAAGACAAGCACAAAAGGCTACATGGATAATTTGAAAGTGATTCACATGACCTCAACACAGAAATAAACAGAAATAAATTAAAATAATAAGTTTCCTGCCAAGTACAGGGTGCTGAATCTATAGGAGAATCTTATAAATCATAGTCTCCTAAGAAAAAATGAAGGTGCTTTATTAGAATATTCCAGGTTGGGATCTCTCATATTCTAGAGCTTCTATTTGTTTGTCTTTTATCTTTGCTAAAACTGTACTGGACACAGGAAACTGAAAGTTCAGGCCCTGGGTTAGTCACTGACCTAGAGCTTCTATAACAGACGTGGCAAGCCCACAAAAGAAAAAAAAAAAAACTATGTCCATTGGCCAACTTTGTCTCTTGAGATGTTCAGACATAAACCATGTGACCTCTTCTCTTGAGGGCTCCTCACCCATAAGTATGGTTTTCTTCTCTGTTGTTTCTTAGCTCATTGTTTACAGTTCAAGCGAGTGCATTCATTATAAGTGCTGACAATCAAAAAGGAGCCTCTGATGTTTATGTCAGGGCTCTCATATCTCTGAGCAGCTAAGGAATGATGAAATTGTGGAAAACAACATAATTTTTGGACTTTATTCTGAAAAAATGTGCTTCTGGTTTGTGGACTGAAGTGAAGTAATCTCAATTTTAAACACAGAGTTGTTAGCTCTCTATCCCTGTCATGACATTAAAAATGGTAGCTTTACTCAAGTATAGTTTATATTCCATGCAATTTTCATATTTTTTTAATATATATTTATTGTCCATAATGAGTTACATTATTTATTTAAGTGGAAAATTCAATTGATTTTGGTAATTTCATAGAGTTACATCAATCATAAAACAATTTAATTACTCCATAGAAAACCATGTACTCATCAACAGTACTGTTTTATCCCCTCTTCCTCCCACTGGGCCCTGGCAACCAGGAATCTTTCTTTTCCTTTTACATAATACTCATGTTTCTTTCCCCACTGACTTGCTCAACATGCAAATCACATAATCTTTGTGACTAGCTACTTTTGTTTAGCATAATCGAAAGGGTCAGATATGTTGTACTAGGTAACATACCCATAGCGTGAGATTTCCTTTTATTTTTTAAACCAAAAAGATTCTATCTAATAGCTGGACTGTACTTAATTATGCAGCCATCTGCTGATGAACATTTGGGTGATTTCCAATATTTGACTATTATGAATAATGTTGTTATGAATATTCACACAATTTTTTCCTTGATTATATATTTTTATTTCTTTTGAGTTTAAATGTGAAGTTGTTTTGCTGCATTATATGGTAACTCTAATTTTTGGAAAAACTGCTCAGTGTTTTCCAAAGCAGTTGTGCCATTTTACATTCCCAGCAATAACATAAGGATACCAATGTTTCTGCATGGTCACAAATATTTGCTATTAACCATGTGTTATAGTCAGGCACATGGCACTTGGATGAACCTCCAAACCAGGCACAGTTAGTAGAGGAATGGACACATGGAAATTACTGATAAAAGGGAAGTAGGGAAGTTCCACAAAACTGAAAGAGTCTGACCCCATTTCACAAGTCCAAACAGAGAGAGAGAG
>PVHP010028989.1:0-22717 GCA_004024765.1 Zapus hudsonius
GGCACCAGCCAGGCAGGCAGGACAAGAAGACTACACGAACCCTTTCTCTAAGTGGGCCTTCTGGGCACCCTACCCCTGCACTGGTCAGGGGTCCCAAACCATGTTGCTCCACTAGGAGCCCCAAGGACAGGACAGGGCAGGGTCCCCACCAGGTGCCAGTTTGGCAAGCAGACAGAGGCGGCTGCTGAGGGTCTGACATAAGTCTGACAACTGGCTTTGGGGTTACTTACCACCCCTCCCCAGTCTTCAGCTTCCTCCTCTGCAAAATGGGACAGTCTCTCATGGCTCAGCTGTCAGGAGGAGAACCACTGTGCACTGCCCTTAGGGTGTGCCACCTCTGCGAATTATGTGCCAAGAGAAATGTCTCTTTGTCTTTGACCAGCCAGGCATGGCTCATATCTCCAACACATCTGTGCCCTGGCTGGACAAAGGCTGGGGGAGGGGTGAATCTGTCCTGGCTATGTCCCTGAAGTGACTCTCCAAGGCTGGAATATTGGCTTTCTATGAAAGCCTCATGAGACCCTCCCAAGAGGACCCCTTCTTGACACTGGCTTCCAAAGTTGCCTGGGGTGTCCCCACTTTTCTGGAGAGGAGTGTGCTGAGTGTTTCTCTCTGCCTCATGCCTCCCCCACACAGGCCAAATTGCAGTCCCAAAGGCTGTGGGGCTCCGAGGTCATCCATCACATGGTGAGAACTAAGCCTAGAGATCAAGTGACTTGTCTGAGGTCACCGGGTGGGGCCAGGGTGCTGACATCACCACCAAATGATAATTCTAATAGTCACATGCAGTGGACCCTAGTGATGTCCTGGCGTGGGCTACATTCTTGTGGATGACTTTAGTTCCTCCTGACACTGCTGGGGGACCAGGCTGCCAAGTCCCCCTGAGGGGAAGGGAGGGATCTCATCTCTGAAAGATTCCTGCAAGTGGTTGCTGGGCTATGTGCCACCTGAGAGTCTTCATAATTTTTTTTCTGTAGTCCAGGCTGGCTTGAAGCTAATATGTAGCCCAGGCTAGTCATGAACTGTCATGGTTTGATCCAGGTGTCCCCCATAAGCAAATGAAATGTGTTCTGATTGATCGATCCTCAGCTGATGGCAGTTTGGGTTTTACAACCTCTCTAGAGCTGTGTTGTTGGGGGCGGGTTTATGGGGTTATAAACCAGCTTCCCTTTGCCAGTGTTTGGCACACCTTCCTGCCATTGTTTGCAGTGCTGTGGCGGAGGTGATGTCCACCCCACTGTTCATGCCATCGTTTTCCCTGCCAGGATGGAGTCTCCCCTTGAGACCATAAGCCAAATAAACCCATTCCTCCACAAGCAGCTTTTGCTTGGGTTCTTTCTGCGCAACTAGAAAGCTGACTGCAACGTGAACTCAGCATGGTCCTCCTGTTTCAGCCTCCCAAATGCTGGGGTAACAGGCCTATGCCACAACACCGTTTTGAACCAGGGGGGGGGTCTCATGTTTTTTTTTTTTTTTGCATCTGGCTGGTAAATGCTGTAGCTGATGTTGAGATGAAGACTGTTTCCCCAGACAGTTAATATCCACCTGAGCACCGCTAATGGGTAAAAAGAGGAAGGTCAAGTTCCCTAAAAATGAAGCACCCAGGAGAATGTGGCTCTGGATATCACCCAGGAGTCCAGAGAGTTTCAGAGGGGTTGTTAGAACAGAGAAATCCTAGCTTCAAGATGAGAGAGTTAAGTATGGGGACCTGGGGCCAGAGAGATGGCTCAACAGTTAAAGGCACTTGCTTGCAAAGCCTGAATGCCCTGGGTTCGATTCTCCAGCACCCACCTAAAGCCAGATGCACAAAGTGGTGCATGGTTTGGAGTTTGTTGCAGTGGCAGGAGGCCCTGATGCACCCATATACTCTCTCTCTCTCTCTCAAGTAAATAAAGATATTTCAAATAATAAGTAAAAGAATGGGGATCTGCTTGCTGAGCATAATGGTGCATGTGTGTAATCCCTGCACTTGGGAGAGGAGGAAGGAGGATGAGGAAGGAGCTCAAAGTCATCCTCAAATCAAACAGTGATTGGAGACCAGCTTGGTCTACCTGAGATCCTGCTTCCCTCTCAGCATGACTCACGACATGGACGTCTCTCCAGCTTTACCCTGTACCGCTTGGACACACGTGAGTCTGGCCTCTACCCCCACCCAGCCAGGCTGGGAGTGGGAGACCATAGCACCGTTTCTTGATCTGAACTTTTTTCTGCTTGCCTCTGTTTTATAGTTTGCAGGAACTTCTCATTTTGATTACATATGTGATTTTCCTCTGGTCTCTGCATCTATCGTGTGCGTATTTTCTGTTCCACTCCAGATCTACCATGTGGGCGCTCTCACTAACTCTAGGCCTGTTAGCTGTGTGATTCCTTTAAACTCAGGGTAACCATGAATGTAACTCATTGCTCCTCTGAATTTCTTGGTCTCTGCTTTGATAATTGCCTTCACATTTTTCCTCGAGCCTCACTGTTTACCCTCTTAACTTCCCTCCACAGGAGAAAGCATATGGCAGGTGCCATGCGCGCTCCTTCTAAGTCTCCCTACGTACACTCCTAAGTTCTACCTTCCACGGGCTTGTGGCTCTACTCTAGCCTCTCTTTGAATGCCTCAGTTTCTCTTAAATGAGCTTTATGAACTCCCCTCTCTCTGTCCAGAGAGTAGAGCTCATGGATCTACCCCAGTCTTTCCCTAAAAGCTTTAATATATATATATATATATATATATATTTTGGTTTTTCGAGGTAGGGTCTTGCTCTAGCCCAGGCTGACCTGGAATTCACTCTGTAGTCTCAGGGTACCTTGAACTCATGGTGATCCTCCTACCTCTGCCTCCCGAGTGCTGGGATTAAAGGCGTGCACCACCATGCCTGGCTAAGCTTTAATATTTCTTAAATGAACTTTAGAAACTGTACAGTGTTTTCCACATGGGACCGTGTTTCCTACTTCCCACAGGTTCATGACTATTCGAGCCTTCCTTCCTAGATCCCAATCCCTCTTAAATAAACTTCACAATTTGTGATTTCTCCCTAAACAAACTTAATAATTCATAATTTATCTTTGAGTCCATCTTTATTAATTCTTTATTAAAAGTAGGACAGAACCCAACTTGGGGTTCATATAAAAAAAAAGCAACACACACACAACAATACAAGGGCTGGAGAGATGGCTCAGTGGTTAAGAGCACTTCCTGTCCAAGCACGAGGGCCTGAGGAGGCCTGAGAGACTGCTTTTAGTTTGATCCCCAGGGTCCACATAAAAATGTGGGTGTGGCTATGCAGGTCTGGAACCCCAGTCCCTAAGCAGAGAGTCACTGGAGCTCACACAGAAAATGACAAGCTCAGGAGCAGCAGGAGGCTCTGACTCAGGTGAGGACTGGGCAGCTCTTCCATCACAGGCGAAAGTACCACAAAGCATGCACACAACATGTGCACACAAAAAAAGCAAAACATGGGGGTCCACCACCCTATTTCTGAGGTGAGGAAACAGACCCAAAGAGGCATTCCACAGGTGGACCAATCCACAGGACAGAGCCTCTAGGACATGAGTGTCCCAGGGAGTACTGGCAATACCCTTGTTGACTCTCTAAATATATTTCTTTCTGGAAACAACAGCCTCAGGAATTTTCTGGTGTGCCTCCTTGGCCAAGCCTCCTGCAGCCCAACGGCCTCCCAGCGACCAGACATGTCCTGTAAATGCTTCATACCTGAAGGTATCTATCTGTTTGTCATTTTGCTGTTGTGACAGATTGCTGAGAAATCACCTCGAGGGAGGAAGGGTTGATTTTGTTCATAGTTTTAGAGGATTCAGTCATCATGAAGACAAGGACGCAGCTCACCTCAGTGGTCAGGAAGCCGAGGGTGACGCCAGTACCAGCAGGCTCCTCCTTTTTCCTCTTGTTTTTTTTTTTCCATCAGGGCCCCCTCCTCTGGCATGGTGCCACCCACATTCAGGGCAACTCTTCTCCTCTCAGTTAATTCTCTCTAGAAACACCCTCACAGACATACCTAGAAATGTGGTTTACTTATCTCCTAGCTGCTGCTTCTCAAAATAATCAAGGCTATCAATCAAGATCCCAGGTTTGATGGCTCTGTGGACAAAGCACCTCCATTCAAGCCTGAGAACCTATGTCAAAAGCTGGAAGCCTGGCAAGGCTTCTGTAATGCCAACATGCTGATGGCGAGATGGGAGGTGGAGACAGGATCCCCCAGGAAGCTTGTGGGGAGCACAGCAAGGAACAGCAGAACTAGAATCAAGAGAGAAATCCTGCCTCAAAGTAATTCAGGAATTTGGGGGTTCTTTACACGCCAATGCACCAATAATTTGGGATGTTCCCAGATCCTTGTCTTATGAATTCGAAGAATGCAATCCACTGACCAGAAGATAAGGTTCAGAAAGATTTTATCATAGCTTAGAGCTTTAGGAGGGGGAAGAGAATGGGGCTTAAGCCTAGCATGAGAGAAGGAAGCATGGAGGAGCTCTTGCCCAGGGTGGCAAGAGGGCTTTAAGAAGCTCACCTCGAGGCGAGGCTTGGGCTGTGTGGACAGGTAGCTGGTTAGCCCAGTCTAGTCCGTCAGGATCTCTTCCCAGGAATCTCAATTCTCTAGGAAGGGGTTGGACAGACTCCCTGAGGGGCAGAGATAAGGGCAGGCCAGATCCTTCTGACATTTCAGACCTGTAGTAAAGTGTAATGACCTAGATTTTCTCTTACAGGCAAAGAACAATTCCTGCACTTAGCCAAGAGAAAGCTATTCACCCCTAAGTTGCCTAGCCAACTCCTATCAAAATGAGGTGGCCAGGCAAGAACTGACCTCCACATGCGTACCAAGGCATGTGCGATTACACACGCACACACACACATGCACACGCATGCACACACGAACCCAGCTCACAAACACGCTAACATGTGAACGCCACACACACACACACACACACACACACACACACACACACCATTCCAGGGCCCTTCCTGGAGACCTCCGACATCCTCTGCTCACCTCCCACGCAGTGCTTCCATTCCCCTGCAGGCCTGGCTCCTGCCTGCCCAGCAGCCTGGCCCCTCAGCTAGATCAGTCACTCCCCTGCACCCCCAGGCCCTGGGTTTCTGGTCTTCAGCAACAATTCACCCCATGCCGAGGAGATTTAGAAGTCCAGGAATTTGTTCCTCCCTCTTGCAGAAGCCACGTCTGCTGTCTAGGGGTCAGCAGGGTGGGGCTCCCTTTACAGGCTCCAGGGAGGCTTCAGTAAGGAGCTCCTCCAGTTTCTGGTCTGGGAGCTCCAATCTCCACCCCTGGGGTCACATGGCCTCCCTGTGTCTCTGTACGGACTCACCCAGATAGTTTTTACCAGGACCTGATCTCCAGATCCTGAACTTAGTAACACCAATGACACTTTTTCTAAATAAAATTAACGCAGGAAGATGGCATATCTTTTTGGTACTAGCCTTCAACTTGCTAAGCCCCACACTGGAATCTTCCTCAGCTCCTAGCCAGCCTCTACCTACTCCCCACCACAGCTCACCCCGCTCTCCCTACCGTAGCCAACCCACCTTGCCCCCAGCCGGCACCATCAGGGTCCTTCCGCCTGTCCAGGGGCTCCAGCCTCCAGGTACCTGGGAGACCTGCCCCCACCTCTCCTCCCTGACTGCCCTTCCAACTCTACCCTTGGCAGGCAGAGGCCTTTTCCAGAATTCTCTCCTCAGTCCTGGGCTTTCCACCCACCCTTGACTTCTTCAGCTGCTCTCAGTTGTCTGTGCTGGCCTCCCCAGACTATTTGCCTTACAGAGCACCCCCAAATTCCCTCCCACCGGGCTTCCATGACTCCACACATCATGAGTGTCACCTTCCTGCTGTAGGCTCACCAGATCCTGGACAGCATGCCCGTCTCCATTCATGCTCATACTGCCCGGCCTCCTCTGGGCACCTTGGGAATCTGAAAGCACAGAGCTGGCTGCCATCAATCCTTGTCCTTGGTTCAGGGACATCTCCACTTGCCTTAGTCAACCCCGAGTGTGCTCTTCATGGCCTAACACTACTTTAGGGAGGCCTGGCAGCCCCTCACTGTCCCCTCCAGCTGCCCCGGGGTCTTCTAGTCTTCATCACAACCTCTGCTCTGCTACTAGTTGGGTGGGCTTTACTGACCCCTTCCCCAAGTGTTCAGAGCTCTTCAGAGCTTGTTGTGGTCAGCTTTCTAGTTGCTGCACAGAAAGAACCCAAACAAAAGCGGCTTGTGGAGGAATGGGTTTATTTGGCTTATGGACTTGAGGGGAGACTCCATTCTGGCAGGGAAAACGATGGCATGAGCAGAGGGCTGGACATCACCTCTGCCACAGCACTGCAAACAGTGGTAGGAAGGAGTGCCAAATACTGGCAAGGGGAAGCTGGCTTTATAACCCCATAAGCCCGCCCCCAACAACACAGCTCCAGCGAGGTTCCAATACCCAAACTGCCATCAGCTGGGGATCAAGCATTCAGAACACATTCGTTTGTGGGGGACACCTGGATCACACCATGACAAGGCTGCACCATGGGGAGCAACACCCCAGGCACAGCACCTTCTGCCTTGGGCCCCACTGTCACCACGGCTACCTCCCTCTAGACCACAGTGATGCAGGCACCTTGGACTGCATGTAGTTCCTTCCCAAGGCAAGAAGAGAGCCAGCTGCTTAGCACACAGCCTGACACCTGGCCAGCTGTCAGGACAGAAAGGTTGGGACAGGGCTGGCTGTGCCCAGTGGGGTATCACACAGAAGTCCTTTAGCTATTGGGTCCCAAAGTATTAGGATTTGAATGCATAATGTTCCCCCTGAGCTTATGCATTTGAACACTTGGTCCCCAGTTACTGGTGCTCTCTTGAAAAATCTTTGGGACATAGACCCTGTGGCAGTGGGTCACTGGGGTGAGGTGGGGGGCTTGAAGGCTATAAATGTGTTCAGTTTAGATCTAGTTCCCATCATTTCTAATCAACCAACGTGTAAGGAACTCCACGACACACTCCCGCCACCATGGATCACACACACCATGCTCTCCCCACTGGGGTGGGCTGAAACTGTGAGCCAAAATCCTTAGTTACTTTTACCAGGTGTTCTGTCACAGAGATGGGACAAGAAACAAATTCACGCAGGAGTTTTTCTTCAGAGCCCTCAGGAAGCTATGGGACACCATCTACCCAGCCTAGGCCCAGACCCAGCCTCTGGGCTATTTCAGAAAGAGGTCCATCAACCCTTGGCCTGGGACATGGGGTCCCCTCCCCAGCACTCAGATCTGCACAGCGTGTGGACCCCAGAACTAGTCTGGGAGAAGCAGAGCCACACCCTGATGGTCAGTGAAGCCCACTCCAGCCTGGCAGGAAGTTGTGGGGAAAGGTGAAGCCAGACCGCATATCTAATGCTGGAAACTTCCAGAGGGTGGGTGTGGACAGTAGATCAAAATAAAGTGGTCAAGGTTTGGCTCCTGGCTATGACATCTATTAACAGAGTGATGCTGTGTAAATAATGTCTCTGTGCCTCAGTTTCCTCGTCTGCTCATAGTAATAGCACTTTACCTCACTAGGGTGTGGCAGGCAGTAGGACTCAGCATGCACCAGCCACTTAGAATGATGACAGGCCGCCTGGCCTCACCGCCTCCGGCTCTAATTTGATCCCAAAGACATGCACTCACCTCATTTCCCTGCCACCCCAGCTGTGGGCCGGAGCCTCCTGTGCCCCATGCAAAGCCCCAGTGGTCAGTCACGAGACAGCAAATATACTGTCAGGGTGCGTGGAGGGTGTGTGTGCATTTAGGCCTGTGTTTAGCATTTGCCAATCCATGGCATAAAAATCCCACCCAGGGACTGGAGAGATAGCTCAGCTATTAAGGGCACTTGTTTGCAAAGCCTGAGGGCCTGGGGTTCAGTTCCCCAGTAACCACATAAAGCCAGATGCACAAAATGGTGCATGTGTCTGGAGTTCATTTGCAGAGGTATCTGTGACCATTCATTCCCCCCTCTCCTTACAAATAAATACTAAATTTTTCTTAAAAATCCCACTCAGGTGGGCTGGAGAGAAGGCTCAGCAGTTAAGGTACTTACCTGCAAAGCCTAACGACCCAGGTTCGATTCACCAGTACCCATGTAAAGTCAGATGCACAAAGTGGTGCATGTATCTGGAGTTCGTGGCTGGAGGCCCTGGCGCCCATTTTCTCTGTCTGTCTCTCTTCTTTCTATCTTTCTTTGCTTGCAAATAAATAATAAAAATATTTAACAAAATTCCCACCCAGGGGCTGGGGAGATGGCTCAGCAGGTAAGAGTGCTCGCCGTGCAAGATAAGGGCCAAGTTCCATCTTCAATACCCATGGAAAAAAGCTGGGTGTGGCCAGGCATGTCTGCAACCCCAGTTCTGGGGGAGGAGAATCGCTGGGAATTGCTGGTCAGCCAGTGTGACCAAAAAACAGCAGCTCTAGGTTCAGTGAAACCCTGTCTCAAGGCAACAAGGGAGTGGGAGAGGACACTGACATTCTCCTCTGGCCTCACAGTTTGCGCATGGGCCTGTGTGTCTACACACACACACACACACACACACACACACACACACACACACACACACACCATAACACATACTACACACCCACCACACCATGCCATATACTACAAACACACAGAGAAAAAAAAAATCTCATCCATGGGCTGGAGAGATGGCTCAGTGGTTAAGATACTTGCCTGCAAACCCTAAGGACCAGAGTTTGAGTCCCCAGTGCCCACATAAAGCCAGAAGCACAAAGTTGCTAATTCATCTGGTGTTGGTTTATAGGGCTAGCAGCCCTGGCACACCCAGGTTCATTTTTTTTTCTCTCTCTCTCTGATTGCAAATACATAAATAAAAATAAATATTACAAATATCACATCCAGCCAGGCATCCAAGCTACTACAGAATGTGGAGTTGGGAAGCAAGACCCAGAAGACTCCATCATGTGATCGTGTAGAACTCCACCATGCAGAACAATAACCTACAGGGCCAATGTGGCAAAATAACTAGGAATGATAACTTTTGAATATTATCTTTGCCTGTTTGTGGAGGGTGCTGGGGATTGAACCCAGGGCCTCAGGCAGGTTAAGCATGGGCTCTACCACTGAACCTAGCCTACTTTGCTTTCCACCCCCTACCCCAGGTAGGGTCTAGCTCTAGGACAGGCTGACCTGGATGGAATTCACTCTGTAGTCTCAGGCTGGCCTTGAATTTATGGCAATCCTCCTACCTCTCTGCCTCCCAAATGCTGGGATTAAAGGCATAGGTCACCATGTCCGGCTTGTTCTTAATATATTTTAATTGTGAACATATATAATTGATTTTCTGATAATGGCTATGCTGAATAACCGACCCATGGAATTCCAGAAATTTTAAGTTGACTGTCCCAAGCATGTACAAGTTGGTCCTAGGACCCCTCTTTGTGGGTATTGCACCTTCTCTTTCAGAGGGTCAGTGCTTCCCTGAAAATTCTAGAACCTGGCCTCTGCCTGCCTTCTGATCTTCATCATGTGACTCTTTGGGAACGTTATTTGTATGCATTGGTCATCTCTGAGATACTCTGTGTCCTGAGGACCTCTGGTCTGCCAGTCAATTCCCTTTCCAAACCTGAGTGGTGGAACATGTCTGTAATCTCAGCACATAGGAAATTGAAACAGCAGGATTGTAAACCGGGCGTGGTGGCGCACGCCTTTAATCCCAGCACTTGGGAGGCAGAGGTAGGAGGATCACTGTGAGTTCAAGGCCACCCTGAGACTACAGAGTGAATTCCATCCAGGTCAGCCTGTCCTAGAGCTAGACCCTACTTCGAAAAAAAAAAAATCTGAAAGAGACTGGATGTAGTTTAGCAGTAGAACCTGGCCCTGGGTTCTACCTGGGCCCAAACCAAATCAAACAAAACCAGCTTTATCCATCTAGAAGGCGTGCTTGGCATACATAAAAACTGCATGTAGCAAGTCCATAAATTCTGACATTCACTTTCATAACTTGGCAGCCTTTCCTTCCTACCAGGCAGTCACAGATAGCCTTTATTGATCATGGAATCTCCCCATGATCAAGTATCACCAGTCTCCTTTCTGTCACTGGAGATTAGTATTTTCTGGAATTTTCTATGAATGGAATCACACAATGTGTTGTCTTTTATGTTTGGTTGCTTTCATTTGTGGAGTTAATTACTGAAATGAGTAGAGTTTCCACAGCTTTTGCCCATGGCTCAGCAAGCACTCATACCCACTATATTAGCTAACATGGGCTGCTAGCCTACGTCAGCCTCAGGGCTTTACAGCAGGTGTCTTTCTCCTTTTTTTTCTTCTTCCTCCTTTTTTCTCTCTCAAGGCAGGGTCTCACTCTAGTTCAGGCTGACCTGGAACTCACTCTGTAGTCTCAGGATGGCCTCAAACTCACAGGATATTCTTAGCCTCCCAAGTGCTGGGATTAAAGGTGTGCTGGTTTGATCCAGGTGTCCCCCACAAACGAATGTGTTCTGAATGCTCCATCCCCAGTTTAGATATTAGAACTTTGTTGGAGCTGTGTTGGTGGGGGCGGGCTTATGGGAGGTATAGCCAGCTTCCCAGTGTGTGGCACACTCTCCTGTTGCTCTTGTCCACCTGATGTTGGCCAGAGGTGATGTTCACCCTTTGCTCATGCCATCATTTCCCCTGCCATGATGGAGCTTCCCCTTGAGTCCATAAACCAAAATAAACCCATTCCTCCCACCAGCTGCCTTTGGTCGGGTTCTTTGTCACAGCAACAAGAAAGCCACCGTGCCTGGAGCAGGGTTCTTTCTTGCTCACCCTCCGTATCATCATCGCAGATTGGCACAGCACGGTACCAAGTCACCTGCACTCCAGGACCCAGGTTGAAGGAGCAGCCCTTATCAGAGGCCCTGCCTGTTTCCTGGCAGAGATAAAGTGAACCCTGCAGCTTCATGCTGTGACTCTTCAGAGTCTTCAGAGGATCGGCACAGCTCACTGACACATGTCACTGCCCAAAGCAAGTCACATGGCTGAGCCCAATGTTAAAAGCTATGTGATCCATCCTGCAGAGCGACAATGATTCTAACCGGCAACAACGCTTACCACAGCAGCTGCCTCACCATCCTCACTGTTACTGCTCAACTGAGTTGGGGGTTGTATTCACCATCCTTGGGGTGGCTCATCCCAAGCTGAGCCACCTCCCCATGGGCCAAAGTCCTCTGCCAGTGCCTGCTGAGTGGGGGAGGTTGTTTTCAGGATCACCCAAGTCCACTGGGCACCAAATTTCTTCCACTCGTGGCCACAGTCTACTCTGGCACTCACTCCCTAACAATCCCTCATGATTCCCACTGAGCCACAGGAACTCCCAATCCTTGCCCTCCCCGCCACCTCTCTTTCCCTCCTAACAACCTGTCTGAAGCTCCCTTCTTTCTGGACTTGGTTCCCTTCTCATTTTCTGTGGCTTTCCTTTCCAGAACCTTAGGCTATCTACAAATGTGCCATTTACTGTGTCTCAGTCTCTCTTACTCTGTCCCCAAACTCAGGGACAACTTGTACCCTCCACCTCGTGTCCTGACGCTGCCGGTGCAGGGCCTGGGTGTCCATAGACCACCAAGTCTCACCTGCCTCTCCCTCAGTCCTCCCTCCATATTGTGACAATCCCCAGGTCCTGCTAATTCTAAGTCTAGATGTGCTGTCCGGACCACTGAAGCAGGAGAGGGGAAACTGAAACAGGACATCTGTAAGATCTGCTAGGCCAAGTTCTTGTCCTGGGAGCGGTAAAGAACTACCACCCCAGACAGCAAGACACGTTACAAGGCCAGCGAGAGAGGAATGCAGCAGGCTTTATTGAAGCAAGAAATAGGTACCCTTTGAGATGGGCAGGAACCCCAGAGCTTGGGCTCATCTGAAGGGCTGAATTCTGGGAGTAGAAGCATATTGAGGTTGCATCTGTCCACAGAAGGAGGGTGCCACAGGTTGATTGTCTATTTGGGAGTTTCTCAGAAGTAACTGAAACCTTTGTGGTAGGGAAGAAATGAAGCAAGCTGACCACAACTGTTTCATGCTGGGAACTTCTAGTTCCAGTTGAACTTCTGCCCCAGCTGTCCTTGGCTACCTAGATGATGTCCCTCTCTGACTCGGTCTGGGCCACCACCAAGGATCTCCTAGTTGGGCTCTGAGACTTTTTTTGGTCTTTTCATCCACTGGCCACGTTGAGATCAGGTGCAAAAATGACAATAGATCAGGATGTGGTGGCAAACACCTGCAATCCCAAGAGTTTGGAAGCAGGCGATAGCGGCCACCCACGAGGTCAAAGCCAGCTGGGGCTCGATCGTGAGTTCAAGGTCCTCCCAGCACCAACAGGCTCTCCCTCCCTTCTTGGGGACTCTTTGGTCCACACTATGGTGTGTGGTCCACCAAGGTCATGAGTTGGAAACTCTCACAGAGGGTAGCCTTGGAGGAGCCGTGGGAAGAAATGATGGGGTCACAAGGTCATGGAGGACTGTGCCCTCAGGCATGGAGCCGTGCTTATGGAGAGAGTGGGTTGGTTCTGAAGCCAGTTTGCCCTTCCACCGTGGGATTAGGCAGCACAAAGGATTTTCTTTCTTTCTTTTTTTTTTTGGTGTTTCGAGGTAGGGTCTCACTCTAGTCCAGGCTGACCTGGAATTCACTATGTAGTCTCAGGGTGGCCTTGAACTCACAGCGATCCTCCTACCTCTGCCTCCTGAGTGCTGGGATTAAAGGCGTGCGCCACCACGCCGGGCTAGCACAAAGGATTTTCAAGGCTCCAGAAAAGTGAGAAGTCAGTGCTGGGGGTTTCTGGCTCGTAGTTCAGGGGAAAGGCCCATGGTGTCAGGAGAGCGCTGCTCTCTCTGGCAGAGCAGACAGCAAAGAAAGAGCAATGGCAGTGTTCTAAACTCCTGTTCTTCCTAAATGACTCAGTCTGGAAATCATGAGGCAGTCTGAGTCCCTGTCCTGCCTCAGGCTCCAAGCTGGGTACCTTCCTTCCTCCAGCTGCTCTCAGCTCCACCCTGTGGCACACCCTGGTGGACTGGCTAAAGCCCTCAGGGACCCACTGAGATGTGCTTACCCTAGATCTGTGTCCCCACCACCATAAGAGCAGAACCCTCCGTGTTCATACCACCCCCAAATGCAGCTGTCTCCTCCAGTCTCCCAGGAATGGTGCCGTAGGGTGGTGGTGGGAGAGATAACAGTGACAAGAACAATATGAACAATTAATAATAACATGACCTAAAATTTCTGCAGCTCAGACCACTTCTCAGGCTGGATCCCAGGTGCTACTTCTTCCCTTCACCCCCATTGCCTTTCCCTCAGGCTGGCCTCAAACTCAGTATGTAGCTGAGAATAACCTTGAGCTTCTGATATTCCTGCCTTCATCTCCTGAGTGCTAGAATTATAGGTGTTTATATCCAGTTTATTTAGTGCTGGAGATCAAATTCAGGGCTTCCTGCATGCTAGGGAAGCACTCTACTCACTAAGCCACATCCCTAGCCACCCCCAGGTGGTTCTCCTCGCCACCCCCCCTCCCCCGCAGTAGGGTCTCACTGTAGCCCAGGCTGACCTGGAACTCACTCTGTAGTCTCAGGCTGACCTTGAACTCATCGTGATCCTCCTACCTCTGCTTCCCAAGTACTGGAATTGTGACAGTTCAGGTAAACTCCATAGACCTCCTCCCCTTGGGTGGGAGGTGTCTCTAGCCAGAGCCCAAATCTAGATGCAAAAACTAATTGATCAGGTATAGACCAATCAATCAGCTGTCTCTCTGACTTACCTGGGGCAACTTTTAAAAAGCTTCCCTAGAACAAAGGCCAGTCTTCTTTCCCACATGGCATTTTAGAAGGAGGACTTCATTTTTTTCCAGGGGGTCTCAGGATTCTTTTCCACATAAACCTTTCCCTCTGTTATCTTTTCGTCTACTGCTTGTTTAGCTGAACAGCACAGATTCTGTTAAAACTCTCCACGTTTTCTCCCCACACTGGTGGTTGGAGAACTGTAACTCCCCATGTTCCTTAAATAATAAAATCTCCCACTATACCTTAATATCTTGTTGTCTATGACTTTAATTCTTTAACTTTGTAGGCAAGAATTTAGGTACTCCTTAAATTTTTGGGGTGCACTGGAATTTTTGCTGGGCATTATCTAAATTCTGTTCCTCAGCTCACCCCATGACAGAATTAAAGGTGTGCACAACCATGCCAGGCTTTAAAAAAATTCTTATTTCTTTGCGCACAGGCTGTGTGCGTGTGTCAGGACTCCTGTTACTGCAAACAAATGTAAGACACTTGTGCCACGTTTTGCATCTGGTTTACATGGGTGGCTTGGGAATTGAACCCTTTACAAACAAGTGTCTTAACAGCTGAGCCATCTCCGCCCCCACCCAGGTTCTTCTTATGGATTAATTTTCCCCCATAAACCTGTATGTCATAAACGTGTATGCTTTATTTTGTTTTGAGACAGTCTTATTCTATAGCTCTGGCTGGCTGGGCCTTGCTATGTAGACTAGGCTGGCCTTGAATTTGTAGCAATCCTCAACTCTGCTTCCTGAATGCTGGGATTACAGGTGTGCACCACAGCATATCTGGCTTTTTTGTTTGTTTGTTTGTTTTGTTTTGTTTTTTTCGAAGCAGGGGTCTCACTCTAGTTCTGGCTGACCTGGAACTCACTCTGTAGCCCCAGACTGGCCTTGAACTCATGGTGATCCTTCTATCTCAGCCTCCTGAATGCTGGGATTAAAGGCATGCACCACCATACTCAGCTATTGTTATTTTTTAAATTGCAGTAGAGCATGCTGGGAGTAAAAGGCAAATGGTCTGGGCTTCGTGGTGCATCCCAGCACTTGGGAGGCAGAGTTAGGAGGATCGCTGGGAGTTTGAGGCCAGCCAGAGACTACATAGTGAATTCCAGGTCTGGGTCACAGTGAGACCCCACCTCAAAACACAAACAACCACAACAAAAAGGCGAATGTTAAGTGGAGAACTCACAAGTGAACCCAGCATGCAAATGAAGCCAGTGAGATCTCCCACTGGCAGGATCCCCACTGTCCCCACCCTCCTAGGAGGCACCCTTCCCGACATCTGGTACCAGAAATTCACCAAGCTTGTTTACAAGGCTGGACCACATCTGTGCGCATGCTTCTTGGGCTCAGCGTGGTGGGGTCAAGGCAAACCACAGCAGGCAGCCGCTGCTTAATCTGGCTGGGCAGTGTGCCTTCCAGCTCTCCAGGGACACCTTCCATTGTGGTCAAGCCTTACACTATGTCCCAGGCTTTGGAGAGCATGTGTAATGCTCTTGTCACTATTTCCACATCTCTTGAGAGTCATGCACTCGTTTGGCCTCCTTCCTGAGCACATGCTGACTCCAGTGAGCCCCATCAGCTGAGCATGAGCGTTCTGGATGAGGCCTATCACCTGAGTCCTCATGGACACTGGCCACTTTCACTGTACCTGCTGGGAGCCCTCACTCTCCCGTGACTCCAGGGAAGGACATTTGGGCTCTGTTCCCTCTGCTTGACATCTCTGGTCTCACAAGTCACAGGTTCACTCCTGTCTTCGAATCCTTAAGGGAAGCTTCATATTCATGGGCCTTGCCACTTCTGCACAGCTGAACTCAATGGAGCCTCAGGACATGGCACAAGGCCTGGCTAGGGTAGCAATCCCTGTCCTCCTGAGCGCGCCTGGTTGCTGCTTTATCTCACTTCCGATTCCTGGCTCCACTAATTTCTGACATATTCATCTATTTCCACCTTCTACTTTCTTCCAGAGATGGCAGCCACTAAGGCCTGTGGAAGTGTTGGTGGTCCACACTGGTGATGTGTCACAATGAGGCAGGGTCCCTCTGCCCTCTTCTGATGGAAGGCCCAGAGCTTCAGAAGGTCCTGGTCTCACCCTAGTAACCACAAGGTGACTCATACCAGCCATCTGGAGCTTTGGGGCTTAGTTAGGGAACTCCAGGTTGGAGAGAGGCCATCTCTTCATCAGGAGTCCTCCCTTGACTTCAAGTTGCCCCGTTGTGTGGCCATCCCTCTTCCTCTGCCCATGGGCTGTCTCTACTCTCTTCCCTTGGCCACATTCTCACCTCAACTCCACATCGTCTTGGGGATAGTCTTCAGCCTCTCCTGCTCACCCAGCTGCAGGTGGACGTGTGCCCCCAGATATTCTCAGACAACTCAAACATGTTCAGATCTTGACTCTTGGTCACCTCATCCTCCTCTCAGGGGCACCATCCCCTGCAGCATCAATCAGCTTCCCATTCTCCTCCCAGATGCCATCACCTGGGCATCCTCACCTCCATGCCACCACCCTGGCTCTCTACCCCCATGTGCTGATGGAGCACCCAAGGGAGCACAGGCTCCAAGGGGTCATAAAGATGAACTTCCATCTACTTGTGCCATCACTTGTCAAGTATTCTTTTTTTTTTTTTTTTTTTTTTTTTTTGCGGTGCTGAGGACCGAACCCAGGGCCTTGTGCTTGCTAGGCAAGCACTCATCCACTGAGCTAAATCCCCAACCCTCGTCCAGTATTCTTTATGGAGCAGAGTGGACCAGGCACTTCTCAGAGTAGCTGGACAAAGCACTGGACAGGAGACAGACCCCGACATCTGCTCCTTAAGGGTTTAGGATATAAGAGAAAACAGACAACTTACAAAACCAAACAGCAAAGTGGCTCCCTTGTCTAGGGGTATGACTGCCTCTTAGGACATGTGAAAACCACACAGTGGGACATGGGAAAAGGCAAGGCCAAGCAAAGAGTGTGCTCTTTAAAATTGGGGGGGGGGTTCTGCAAGGCTCCCCTCCCTGAAAGATGGCAGGTCTTGACTGGGGAACAGGCTGGAGTCTTTTCTTAAAATATGAACTACGAAGCCTTTAATCCCAGCAGAGGTAGGAGGATCACTGAGTTTGAGGCCAGCCTGGGGCAGAATTCCCAGGTCAGTCTGAACTAGAATGAGAACCTACTTGGGGGGAGGGGTTGCACTTTGAACTACATAAATATATTTCCTTTTTGAAAAGGAAAAATTGAAGTTGCAAAGAACTTTTTGGAATGGATTAATCATTTACACCAAGCTGTTTCCTTATCAACCACTTCTGCCAGACACTGCTGATGGAGAACCCTCTAAGTGCTTGAGACGGTAGAAGCGCTGACCTTGAGGCAGCCTTCAACAGCCTGTGGACATCAGCAGTACTGAGATCTGTGCCTAGGTGGACCCTATACCAAGTTTCCACACAGTGAGGTGGGCTCACTCTGGTGACATCTGGGTGAACATCCAGGATGTTTTTAACAAGCTTGGATGAGACCCTGATTCTGATCATTTTTTTGTGTGTGCATGTGCAGTGTTATGGTGTGTATATGTTCAGTGTATGTATATGTGCAAATAGGCACACCCATGCCGAGGCCAGGGAACCCTGGGTGCCCTCTATCTCTCTTCTGTACTGTTTCCTTGAGACTGAGTCACTGAACTCAGAGTTGGTGGTCTTTGTGGTTTTTCCCCCCCGCCAGACCTGTAGGGAGTCCCAGCAATTCTGTCTCTGCCCCCATAGGATTGGGGTTACAAACATCTATAGCTATGCCTGGATTTTTATGTGGATGCTAGGGATCCAACTCAGCCCCCAATCTTCATTTCTATGTGCCAATCACTGCATCATCTTTAGAAAGTCAAGGACAGGGCTGGAGAGATGATGGCTCAGTGGTTAAAGGTGCTTGCTCGCAAAGCCTGATAGCCTGGGTTTAATTCCCCAGTACTCTCGTAAAGCCAGATGCACAAAGTGGTGCATGCATCTGGAGTTTGTTTGCAGTAGCAAGAGGTCCCAGCGTGCCCATGCCCATTCTCTCTCTTTGCAAATAAAGACTAAAAAAGAAAGTTATGGATAGATTGTCATGCTACGAACAGCCCCCTACTAAAGAAGAGGCCACAATTTAAGGGACTTGGTTTCTTTTCTGAAACTGAGGCCAGAGAGGATCACTAAGCTAGCTCTGCATGTGGCAGCGACCTGAGTAAGTGGGGACTCAGTGTGGTGTAGTGTGCACAGGGCTGCGGTCAGCGAGGGTGCCCTTTACAACCTCCACATAGCATAGTTATGAGTCTAGCTTCCAGGCTGTCAGTCAGGAGGGTCCCCATATCCCAACAGAAGCACCCTGTTAGGGATACTCAGAGACAATGGAGAAAAGAGAGCTCTGCTCTCTTAATCTTAGAGCCTAGAACTGAGCTTGGCCCTTGTCAGGCACTAGGGCCTGGATATGCAAGATTACAAGATATGCAATGGGAAAATTCCAGATTTTAATTAGTGGCAGTAAACTCTGAAAATTCCATATTTCACAACAACTTCAGGAAAGCCTCAGTGTAGACCACAGGGCCATGGGTTCCCCAAAGCAAATTCAAACCCAGACCCTGGATGCATAAATGACATCTCAGCAGTAATTGGCCCAAAACAGACCAATGAGGATTTCCTCTTTATTCAAACAAACAAACAAACAGAAAGTGCTAGGTGTGGTATACACCTATAAAGCCAGCACTTGGAAGGGTGAGAGGCAGTAGGATGATATGAGGCCAGCCTGAGTAACATAGTGAGATCCTGTCTCAAAATGACAAAGTGGAGAGGGAGGGAGGTGGAGAGACAGAGAGTAGAGTAGATAGGTTTCGGCTTATGGCCGAAAAACTAGAGGGATTTTTAGGCAACCTCAAGTCATTAGCAAACAATCAATCAATGAATTGTCCTGGATGCTCACTTTGGTAACAGGGCTAACCAGTGGACTGTGGGGAGCAAAAGGTTTGTAGCGAGCAGACACAAGTGAAATCGAGAGCACTTCTGAGCATCCTGCTGCAGTAAGCATTCAGCTACACAGCAAGTGAACTCAAGAATGGTGACCTGGCTCTTAGCCTTTTGACCCTCAACCCAGCACTGAGCACTCTGGCTTTGGCTGGGGCAGCTAACCGGAAGGACCTAGAGGGCCTTCTGTGAGAGGTTACCAGCTACCTTAGAAAACCAGCCTCTGGCACCAGTTTGTGAGTAACCACTTAATCCCTTTGAGAATCAGTTTCCTTATCTATTAATTTATAATATACAAGGCGATGATAAAATGGGAGAGGCCATTTTAAGCAATGAGAGAAAAGGACTTTGGAGTCAAGCAGGCAATTTTCTTTCTTTTCTTTTTTTTCCGAGGTAGGGTCTCGCTCTAGTCCAGGCTGACCTGGAATTCACTCTGTAGTCTCAGGCTGGCCTCAAACTCACCGCGATCCTCCTACCACTGCCTCCTGAGTGCTGGGATTAAAGGCATGCGCCACCATGCCAGGCAAGCAGGCAATTTTCAAAGCAGGTGACCTGACCTTTCCGAGCCTGTTTTTTTTTTTTTTTTTTTTTTTGACAAAATGGAGTTAAGGATGTTTGCGACAAGGATTGTCAAAAGATTTTGTTCATGTCACTTGATAATAGATATAAATATTGGTTTGCTTCTTCCTATTTCATGCTCAGCAACCATGAAAAGCGGGAGACTGTGATGAAATGGCTACCTGCCACATCCCACATGAGCCAAAAAAAATAAGGAAGCACTGTTTGAAATGAAAGCATGCTGGGGCCTGACAATGGTCCTGCTGGGCACCATCAATAGCATAGGAAGCCATGAGAAACAGACTGGGTGCCTGGCCAGCAGGTGGGAGAGGACCTGTGAAGGTGCAGTGGCCCCCTCATCACTGTCCTGGAACCTCACTGACAGCATGGGGCAAGAGGACCTAGCTCCAGGTTATCACAGAAGACAGACGCAAGGCATGTAAACATGTACAGGTCTCCAAAGCCCCAGAAGCACATCACCTGAGGGAACCTGGTGAGCCTGGTGCTGGGCTCAGAGAGGGGGAAGAGAGCATGCTGCTGGCCCAGCCCCACACAGCGCCCAGTTTAGGATCTCAGCACCCAGAAGCTGGAACTGGCCAGTGAGTTTCTACTTAAGTGGGAGGAACTCATTCACAACACAACACCCGAACCTTCTGCTTCCGGGAGGAGTGTATTTTAAACTTGGGAAGAGTCATAACTCTGGGATGATCCATGTGGTCAATGGGTCACTCTTCTGGGGAGGAGCCCCTCTGGTATGGGGGTGATCTCTCTACTGGCAGGGGTGGTAGAGAGTACCCAGCATGTGATTTAAGTGTCCTATACTCAGACACAAAATGGGACTATTCCAGTGGGGGAATGTGCTCTGTAGCAAGTGGTGACCAAAAAGCTTGGCTATACAGGATTGTGATGAGCCTAGCAGAGCTAGCATAAACCCTGCCATCACCTGCCTCACCTCCACACCGAAGGGCTGGTCCTTGATGGCCTTGCACCATAAGCAAATGCTACAGGATATCTGAAGCTCGTGGTGCTAAGGAGGAAGATCTCATCAGAAAAAAATGCTTACTCCTATCTGTGGGGCCCTGGCTTTGGGTGGCCTGCTCTGCACAGTCCCCGGCCCCTGGGGTGACCATGTTGGGGAAGGTAAAGGAACAAGCAGCTTAGGTATACCAATGCCTCTGATGAAGGCAGGACCCACTGATGCTTACAGTGGCCATGGGTATCAGCAAACAGCAGGACTGCCCAAGGGAGAGCAGAGCATGCCCCAGCAGTGTGCACTTGACCTCCTTTCCACTCCAGTCAAGCAGTCTTCAGACAAAGGTTCAGGGTCCTGAGGTGTGCCTCTTCTAAGGCTCAAATGGGTTCTGGTTCTGGACTTGATTGGCTTTGGTTGTCCTAAGGACTCCAGTTCAGCCCAGTCCTCCACCTTCACACAAACTGGGACAGGTTGGGGACTTTGATGTTGAGGTCGCCAATGTTGATGTTGCGTGGAATCTCAGGCAGATTGATGTTCTTCACAGCAGACACAGCCCGGGCAGGGGCTGCTGAAAGGCCACCCTGGGAGAAATGAGAGGTGAGCATGAGACGCCTTCTCAGTGTTATCTGCTTCTTTAAATTTTTTTTTTGCTCTGTGTGTGTGTGTGTGTATTTAGAATATGTGGTATGGTGTATATACAGTGTCTGCGTGTGTGCGCATGCAGATGCATGTGTCCCATGTGCACGTGCATGGAGTTCTGAGGAGAAAATCCTCCTCCATCAGTCACTCTTCCACATTGTTTCCATGAGACAGAATCTCTCATTGAACCTGGAGCTGCTGTTTTTGCCAGACTGGCTGACCAGTGAACTCCAGTTAATTCTTCAGGTTCCCCCCGCCCCATAGGACTAGGGTTACAGGCATGAGGCATGGGTGGTAGGGATCAAACTCAGGCTCTCTCAGGCCCTCATGCTTGAGTGGCAAGCACTCTTCCCCACTGAGCCATCTCCCCAGCCCCCTATCTGCTTACTTCCTTAAAAACAACAACAACAACAACAAAAAAAAAACATGCTGGGCGTGGTGGTGTACATCTTTAATCCCAGCAAAGGTAGAGGATTGACACGAGTTCAAGGACACCCTGTGAGGGCTGGAGAGATGGCTCAGCAGTTAAGGCACTTGCCTCCAGTGCCTAAGACCCCATGTTCAATTTTCCAGGACCCACATAAGCCAGACAGACCCACAAGGTGGTGGCCCTGGTGCATTCTCTCTCTCTCTCTCTCTCTCTCTCTCTCTCTCTCTCTCTCTCTCTCTCTCTCTCCTTCTCTCTCTGTATCTCTCTGCTTGAAAATGAATAAATATTTTAAAAAAAGGACACCCTGAGACTACAAAGTGAATTCTAGGTCAGCCTTGGCTAGAAAGAGACCCTACCTCAAAAAACAAAACAAAACAAAACAAACAAAAACAGATGAAGCTTCAAGATCTATGGAATTCCAAATAGCACACACAGAAATTTGACTTTCTCCCCATCTTTAAAGGTAGACAACAAAGCAGTCCATTAGGGCAGCTGGAGCTTAGCATGGGGCCTGAGGAAGCTAACAAGATCCTCAGAGGTGGCTGTGTTGTCTAACAATGCCCCAGAGTCTCACAATGTCTGGTCCACTGTAGATGTTCGAGAACTATTTAATGCAATACTCTGAGATGGCTTATCCAGGTCAAAGAAGTGTCAAAGTGGTTACAAAACAAAACACTTTCCTCAAGAGGCCATCTTACAGACAAGTGCAAAATCATAAGGAAGTTCTGAAAAGGAAAAGGAATGTCAACTAACGGGAGCTGAAAAGGGCTGACTCTAGATGGCATGTGGCATGGCAGTTAGTGCAGTGCTGGAAGACACTACACAAGCTGCCAGGGGAAGCTGGACAACGACGGCTGGTGTAAACAGACCACTGGCATGAAATACAGTCTGAGGCCACGAGTAGGCTGACCACACCTCCTACTGGGAGAGGAAAGGAAACCAAGAAAGGAGCACGTGTGCAATGGAGGAGCCTGAGCCTGGGGGAGACAATCAACAGCTATTAAATTTGGCCAAATATTCCACTCAGTGAGGGGGAACCCTTGATTGGAACCGGGGATTCAGGGCGATATGCAATGGATCACATACTCTTGGGCTACCAAGAAAAGATGCACTATGCGAGTGACTGCCGGGGAGGCTTTTAAAAATAGAAGCTAAGTAATCCAGATAGTTGTATATTTGTTAACGGATACTGACCTCATTCTCCGATGGAGATTGTGTTTGTATTTTTCAGGATACAGCGAGGGAGCTGTGGCCCATATAACCCTACCAACCGATTGCAGGCAAAAAACTGAGATCCTGGCATGAGATGAGCCACCACAGTCATACGGGGGAGGATCCATATGGAACCCCACAGAGAATGATTGGATGT
>PVHP010028990.1:0-22683 GCA_004024765.1 Zapus hudsonius
GGATCCCGTACTTTTGGGCTCCCAAAACAAGATGCACTATGGGAGCGAGTGACAGGGAGACTACTAAAAATAGAATCTAGGTAATCCAGAATTGTGTATATTTGTTAACCTACACTGATCTCACTCTCCGATGGAGATTGTGTTTGTATTTTTCAGGATGCAGCGAGAGAGCTGGGGCCCATCTAACCCTACCAACCGATCGTAGGCTGATAGCTGAGATTCTGGCAAGAGAGGACCCACCACAGTCATATCGTGGAGAATCCAAATGGAACCCCCCAGAGAATGATGAGATGAATAAGGGGCCCACAGCCATTAAATCAACACAGGATAAGCCAGTGAGACAGAAACCAATGATTTCAACACAAAGACCCCTAAGCTCACAACCTTAAAGCAGCCTTAATACTCATCCACCACGACTCAGGGAACTATGTGGAAGAGGGGGCGGAAAGATTGTAAGAGCCGTGGTGGGGGAGATTCTCCAGAGGCATGGCCAGGAGAACCTGGCTGAATACTAGGCTATCCATGGTCCCCTGTCACAAGGACTGATCCAGACGACCCATGGAGGAGGTTATCCAGTGGAGGGGGGTGGAGAGGGCAGCGGGGAATTGGGGATAACAACTCATTGTTTGCCCACTAAATGTTGTAACTCATTATGGACAATAAATTTAAAAAAAATTACTTCTTTAGTAAACACAAGTCAGTTTGATCCTAATCTGTTCTATTGCTTTGTCCTTTTATTGGCTTTTCTTCCATTCCAAAGCTTAGTAAATACTTAAAGATTTCTTATTATTTTCAAGTTTCTGTGCAATAACCTAACAGAATTTTGAGTATAATACTTTGATTTTTAAGTAAACTAGGAAAACTTTTCCTCATAAAGAATCATTTGGAAACTAATTGAAATACAACCTATTTATAATTTAATGGAGCAAGTCACCAAAGCCCCAAATGACGACACAAATTATTCAAGCCATTTTCACATGAGCTGACATCTGGATAAGATGTTCTTTGCTGGTATTCTCAGCCTCCTGGGCAGGGAGTGTGCCATCTATTTGATCTGTAAAAATAACCATTTCTTGCTGAGTGCCATGCCAAACACTTGGTACATGCTCAAGCAAACAGTTCTCAAATTGAAGTGAAGACTTGAGAGAAGAGAAGAGAAAACATTGGGACCAGATGGATCTCCTGAAATTAGACACTCAGGTAAAATAAGTGGCTTTTTTATTGTAACTTGAAAAGCTGTATGTTTTCTCAATCTTACATGATAAAACTACTTCTACCATTAATACAGTACAACTATAAGTTCAACTTTCATGTTTGTTTTTCTATTTATTATGTAATAGTGGCAGGTTTGAAGACATTTCTGAAATTCAGACTGTTGAGCAAATATTAACTGTTTTACTATCTATAATTCATATGTTTGCTTTTCCAGTTCAATTTTTCAGGAAAGTAATGAATGTCTCATTGATTTATTATTTTATTTTTAAACTTACTGTTATGCACAAATGCTAGATATGATATAGTCACAAAGATTGTTGGGAGAATACATGTATGACTTTTTCCTATTCTATATGTGCCTTTTTTTCTGAATTTTGTCATTTTCCCCTCTTTCATTCACATGTTATCACAATACACACACACTGGCATGTCAAAGGGAATTACAATTTCCAAGACTTAATCAAGAACCTCAATTACTTATATTAACTTGCCTATGTGTTATGCTTAACTCCTTCAAAGCATATATAATGCATATGCTTTCTTAAAATACATAGCAGCTTTGATACAAAAACAGGCAACTGAACATAAAATAGCTATAAATTTATAGCATATCTAAATTTGATAATAATATTCAGATTTCTTGTTGGCAAGGATGTTTGATATAGCAGAGTGATATATGTGGGGTGTATTAGGGTTCTCTAGAGGAACAGAGTTGATAGAACAGATTGTAGTAAAAGGGGAATTTTTTGAGGTAGCTTATGACAGTCCAACAACAGCAGTCCCACAGATGAAGAAACCAGTAGCTCTTCAGTCCATGTGGCTGGATGCCTCAGCAGTCCCAATCCAGCCCAGGCCTGATGGCTCCCTGGGAAGCTGCTTGTCTGTTCCTGGCTAGATATTTTCTTTTAACATTGAATGATATTCCATTGTCAATGTGCCATAGTTTATTCATTTACTAAAAACTTCTTGAGTACATTTAAGTATGAGCAATTACAAATAAAGCCACAATAAACCTGAGTGTTCCAGTATTTTTGTAAACACAACTTTTTTTTTTACCTCTTTGAGGAACTATCCAGATGTTTGTTTGCTGAATCAAATGCCATTTCCTATGAAAAACTTTTACACTGTCTTTTGATTTTACATAATATTGTATATATATATATATATATATATTTATATATGTGTGTGTGTGTGTGTGTGTCTGTGTGTGTGTGTGTGTGTGTGTGTGTGTGTCTGTGTGTGTGTGTCTGTGTCTTTTTCCAGGTCTGCGTGTATGGGTTTCTCAGGGTTGTTTGCTGCTGCAAATTAATGCCCATCTAGCCTTAGGTAAATGGCTGGGTATTGAATGCAGGCTTTGCAAATAAGGGCTTTTAATTACTGAGCCAACACTCCAGGCCCCAATCTGTCAAGTAAGATGCTACATCATTTTGCTTTCCCAACACCAATGAATGAGAGTTCCTGTTGTCTCATATTCTTGTCATAATTTGCTGTTGTCAGGGTGCTTGATGGATTTGGTCTTACTGAGTATGTAATGATATTCCATGGTTATTTTAGTTTCTAATTCTCTCATGATATTCTATTAAGAACATCTTTTCAAATGCTTACATGATACCTGCATATCTTCTGGGTGAGATATCTGCACTAATTTTTTTGGCCATTTTAAATTTATGTCATCAATTTCCAAATTTGAAACTATCTTCTCCTAGTCTTTCTTCTCATCCTCCCAATGTTGTATTTCCCAGAGCAGAAGTTTACCACTTGAATGAAACCAAGTTACTCAATTCTTTTTTTATTAACATATTTATTGTCAAGAATTAGATACATTGCCAAATCTTTCACAGATTGTTTCTCTGGTACTTTATATAAAATGTCACTGTTGGGCACTGCTTGGTGGCATTGCTAAATGAGGGCAGGGAGAACAAAGGGTTAATGATGTATGAACAGGTGAAACCCTTGTAATCCGGTTGGTGTTTCCCAGCTCCATCGTCAACCCTGACTCCCAACCCCCACGAGCAAGCCACAGGAACCCAGCATTACCACCTTAGCATGACTGGCAATGGGTGTCAGAACCAAGCAACAAATTTCCCTGTACCAATCCCCAAGGACCGTGGCTAGAATCACACATTTCCCCCCAATCAGGCCCCCCAATTATACAAATTAGTTATTCACAGGTTGTCTGCACTCACCTATTCTCTTGTAGACCACTAACTCACCACCCTGACTGACCAATTCCCTTGCTCTCCCCTACTCCTCTTCCTCCTAGCTTCCTTTCCCTATAAATGTAAGCTCTTCCCATTCAATAAAGAACCACGTGGATACACTATACACATCTGCTCACGTCTGTGTCTCGTACTTCGCTGGACATACCCTGCGTCCACCCCCAGCTCATGGAACAGCCATGAGACAGCGAAGCAATGACCAGCCAGCGGCTACAACTTCCAACCAAATTCCCTCCGCAGCAGCTGATGGCGCCCCCAGAGGTGAAACAGCAGTTGGCTCTCTGAACAATGGGCTTCCACAGACTGAACAGCATTCACCTCTATGATATGCAGGACACGTAAGACCCCACTTCACAAGGGAAAATCTGGGATCGCACCTCCAAACTCTCATTTCCTACTTCGTTTTCGGTCCACGCCATCTTGAGGGACTTTCCTAAGGCTAAAAAGCAACTAAGTTCTCTTGGCTGAGGCTACTCTTCAACAGAGAAGGAAGGCTTTTAGCTGGAAGGATTGACCCCAACAGCCTCTGGGTGTTGGCAAGTGACCATTCTATCATAGTCTCTATCTGGAATCAAATTCATCACACAATGGCCCAGTAAGAGCCTTTAGAGTGGGACATTGAATAGCTAAAATTTGTGTATAGGCTTGTGTCTGAACTATTAGGGAATCCCCCTTACTGGCAGTCAGTAAGGGAAAGTTGCCTAACAGTTTCAGCACTTCTACGTCTTTTGCTATCATGGGGAATTCCATGTCCAGACAGAAAAGTTCTGCAGTCAAGGCATTAAGGACACTGCTGAAATCACAGGGACTTAAGCTTTCCAAAAAAGAGGCTACTTCCTTCTGGGAGGAAGCCCTCATGATCGCTCCTTGGATAGATTCCAACAGTCCCTATGTATCACAAGTGTGGTCCCAAATAGAGTGCCTAGCTAGAAAGAAATAAACCTCCCCTCTCTTCCTCCCAATACTAGCGGCGATAAAACAATATTTAAATCAACCCAAAATAAAACCTGAACCTAAAATACAAAAGAATACAAGTTCTAATAAAAAGGGCTCTTAAAGGATCACTTAATGGCATATATACAGTCCCTAAAAAGAGCTGTAGAAGAATTGAGGCAAATATTTGTATGTGCCAGTGTACAACCTGTGCCACAGTTTTCAGTCTGAAAACTGAGCCGCCCCAGCTGCAGTCTGTCATACCCACCAGCCTTTTGAAAGAAAGTGCTGTTAACCCCACAATGACCAAATATGTGTATCCAGCTTTGTCTCTGCCTTCACCCGCAGTACCAGAGGAACCAAAAATCAAAAAAGTCCCCTCCCCAGACCTACCTGCAATTTCAAAGCAGTTATGCAAAAGTTCCCCTGCTCCCCTGGAGGAGCCACTTATAATTTCACAATGGCTATGTGAAAATCAAGATCAGAATTGGAATACTGAAACCCAGGAAGCTAAAACTATCTCGGCTTTTCCAGTAAATATTCAGCCAAATAGAAATAGACCTTCCAATTTGTACCCATGCCAAGTGAATTATTTAAAAGAGTTAAGACAGGCTGTCAGAGAAGATGGGGTACATCCTCCATGGACCAAATCCCTTCTCCACAGCATGCGTGGAGCACTTAACACTCCCCAAGATTGGCGTGATATATGCAGGTCCTCTCTCCCCAGCACTCTGTTCCTCCAATGGGAAGCACTTTATAGAGACAAATGCCTCCAACAGATCAGGAATAATGAAGGCCATCAGGAAACTCCTTGGGGCTTTGATGAACTATTTAGACAGAGCAACTTTTCCACAGGCATAGAGCAAGCTCGCTAGCCTCCTGGATATTATGAACAGGTTTGCCTGTGTGCCATCCAGTATCCCCCCATCTGACTCCTTAGATGATGTGTCCTCTTTGCTGCTCCTCCGACAAAAGCCGGAAGAGCCTGTCTCTGATTTTATTCTAAGAACTAAAACTAATTTAGAGAGAAAAATTCCTGATACAGCTGCCAGAGACATACTCATTAGGACCATTTTATGGGATGGGATGACTCCAGAATATAGGTTAGCTTGCCAAGGACTAAAAAAACAAGCATTATGACAAGTGGATAGTTGCAACCCAAGACATAGGAACAGCTTCTCATAAAGCTGCCTCTCTGGCACAGGCTCTTGCCACAGCTTTACACCCCCAGGGAAAATGATTTATTACATGTGGTGAGGAAGGACATTGGAAAACAGAATGCCCAACTCTAAAAGACACCTCAAATAAAAAGGCCCCTCCTGATAAAACCCCTCCAACAACAGTTTCCCCAAGGTGTCACAAGGGATTTCACTGGAGAAGAGACTGTCATGCCAATTATGATAAGGATGGCAAACCCTTAAAACCTTTAAACTCCCAAAGGGGCATCCCCCAGCCTAGCCAGTAAGGAGGAACTCCCATGACATCCAATGGGTGATGACTGTATTTGAAGGAGCTCACCCAAAATTACTTCTAGAAATAGGAGGAAAAATTTTTCAAATGCCTCATAGATTCAGGAGCAGATAAAGCTTTTCTAAAGCAATCTGAGATCCCACAACATTGGGAACTCATTACAGGACAACAGCTAATGGGAGTAGATGGGCCATCCCAAGCTTATAAAACTAAAGAAACATTTAAATAGAAAGACCCGATGGAACCACAGGCCTTATCAGGCCATTGGTGGCAGATGTTACAACTAACCAACTGGGAAGGGATATCCTAGAAGCTCTTGATGTTATAATTGCTAGCAATGTAGAAAATAAAAGCATAGAAATACAGGATCATAGAAACTACCCTGAACGGCGTTACCCCCAATCCTAAGGGCCACCGTCAATTATGATACTCCCTGATTAGAATGGCTCTCTGATGAGCCAATCTGGGTGGAACAGTGGCCTTTACCCAGGGAGAACTTAAAAATACTAAATCAGCTAGTGACTGAACAACTCCACCTTGATCATATCTGCCCCTCCAGGAGTCCATGGAACACTCCTGTGTTCGTAATACCAAAAGGATCAAGAGGAAGGAGATCATTACAGGATCTAAGGAATATTAACAAAACTGTGTTAATTTGGGGTGCTTCACAATGAGGCCTGCTCCTTGCTTCAGCCATTCCTGCTGGCACTCCCCTCCTTGCCATAGATAGCAAAGACTGCTTCTATTCCATCCCTCTATACCCACAAGAGAGAAGGCGCTTCGCATTCTTGGTCCCTTCTATTAATAATACTGGACCTGCTCAGAGATTTGAATGGAAGGTACTCCCTCATGGAATGGCAAACAACCCTACCATATGCCACGAAGCAGTGGCCATGGCTCTAAAGCCTCACTTAGACAAGGGTCTTCATGTTTTTCATTACATTGATGACATTCTTGTCTGGGGAGACCCCTCCACATCTCCAACCCAATTAAAAGATCAATTAATACCATCTTCAAATTCACTAGGATTTAATATTGCCCCAAACAGAATTCTACTCATCTCACCAATCACATTCTTTGGAACTGAACTCTCCTTAAACTCAAACCGACCTCTAAAAGCCATCCTTTCTCTTCCCTCAAAATTAACTCTAGCTTCCCTACAAAGTTTCTTAGGAAACCTGAATTGGCTTCACCCATGGCTTCCAATTCTTACAAGTACCTTACAGCCACTTTTTAATATGTTAAAAGGGGACAAAGATCCCTTCTCCCTTTGCTTTTTAAATACAGAGGCCAAACAAGCACTAGATTAAATAAACAGTAAACTTCAAAATATGTCCTTAGACAGATATGAGCCCCAAAGTCAATTCAACTTCTCATATTTAACCCCTCCCCAACTGTCGTGGAAGCTCTATATCAACCTCAGGGGGTCCTAGAATGGCTCCACACATCCATTGGAGGTGCCCTTATGTTTCTAACAGAAATAGTTGCACTGGCAGTTATGATTAAAATGAGATGAAATAGGGCTCTTCAAACATTAGGCAAGGAACCTGATGTTAAAATATTGTCTTTCTCCCTCCCTGATGTAGAATGGATACTAAAAAAAAATCACTCCAGGTTTGCTATTAGCCTATTAGGATTCCCAGGTCAAATAGATAACCACTACCCAAATGAAAAATGGATGTCTGCTCTACCTCTCCTAAACTAGCTCCCACCTCGCCTTTTCTCTAAAAATCCAATTCCAGATGCTCCAACCATCTTCACAGATGGAGGCAAACAGGGGGCAGCTGCAATTATATATAATAACAGGTACCAACCCCCCAAAATTTACTTTCAAAAACTCCCTGGCAAATCCCCTCAATATAAAGAACTATATGCTATTTATATCACCCTTCAGGAAAAAGATGGCCCCTTTAATCTTTTCTCCGATAGCATTTATGCTGTGAATCTGCTCCCCTGGATTACTTGCTCATATGTCCGCTTAGATGAAAATACACTCTCCCCTCTTATAATTAAAATTACTGATAATATTCTAAAAAAGGAGGGCTCCCTTATACATACAACATATCAGATCCCATAGCCCTCTGCCAGGACCCTTAACTGAAGGTAATGCCCTCGCTGATTCAGTGGCTTCACAGGGAGAAATACAACCTCCCATAGCCACACCTCTGATGACAACCCTAAAAAAAGCAAATGATTTTCACACTAATATGCATGCTAATCTCAAAGGCTTACAATAACTATTCCCTTCCATCCCTAAGAAGCAGCTTCAAAAAGTAATAAAAACATGCAACTCTAATGCTTCTCTAATTAAGACACTTGCAATCCAAACAATGGTTACAAACAGTAGTGGACTTAAAGCCAATGCCCCTTTGCAAATAGATGTTACTCACATTCCTGAATTTGGTCGAGGGAAATATGTTTTTGTGACTGTGGACACTTACTCTCGCTTTATCTGGGCAACTGCACAGACAAGAGAGAACACAAAAAAACAAAAACTTATTAACCACATACTTTCCACTTTTGCAATAATGGGAATCCCTCAACAAATAGACAGAAAATGGGCCTGCATTTGTCAGCAATAGATTTAAAGCCTTGTGCTTACAGTGGAAAATCACTCACCATAAAGGAATTCCCTATAATCCCCAAGGCCAAGGAATTGTAGAAAGAACTCACCAAACTCTTAAAGCACAACTGAAAAAACAACTGGGTAACAATTATCCTCCAAATATACAATTACTTATGGCATTAGCTACCCTCAAAATTTTTAACATATATAAAAATTCATCTCACCCCCTATCTCCCTCCACTAGAAAACACCTGATACCACCCCTGCAATTCTAGTGCGGTGGAGAGATCCTTTAGATGGTCTCTGGAATGGGCCAGATCCCCTCCTTACGACAGGAAGAGGCATTGCTTGTATTTTTGCACAGGATCAACCTAGACCCATCTGGGTTCCAGCCAGAAATGTCAGATTAAGCCCTCCAGCCGAGAAGATGGCCTGTTTAACCCTGGTTGATCGGAGACCCAGGGGGCACAGGAGACGTCATCAGCATCCACGCTGTGCTAAACAGAAACGCCCGATCTCATGGAAAGACATTACATGATCTTATCAATGCTGCCAAAGCTTCATGCCCGCCACCGGACAAACCCTGCGTCCACCCTCAACTCTGTGGAACAGCCCTGAGACAGCAAAGCAGCGATCAGCCGGTGGCTGCAGCTTCCCACCGATTTCCCTCCACAGCGGCTGACAGCTCCCCCAGAAGTGAAATGGCAGTCAACACCATACTCATGGTTATATGGAATTTCTTCTATGTTGTCATTTATGGTGTTTAGAATTTTTGTTTAACTTTAGATCTGTGATGCACTTTGTGTTAATTTTTTTGTAAGAAGTCTAAGTTTTGTATGCATGCAGATGCCGCATCATTTATTGAAAATATGTTCATCAGTTTGTTTCCTTGGATCTTTTTTTGAAAATCACTGAACTATGCCTATGTGGGTGTACTTGTGAGCTCTTTATTCAACTCCATAGATATATTTACTTTTTCTTTCACCAAATTAATGGGGTGAACTGCATGCATTTCCATCCCACATAAGGCTGAGGTAAGAAGATTGCAAATCTGAGGCCATTCTGAGCTACGTTACAATTTTGAGGCCAAATCGGGCTTTCTGAATGCTGCCTTTGTGATTATCAACAAAATTACTTGCTAAGACTTTTGTTTGGATTATATTAAAATTATTGAACAATTGAGAAAGAAGTGGCTTTTAATGATATTGTATTTTCTACTATTAATTTTGAATATGCTATTTATTTAGTTATTTGCATAATTCATTCAATTATTTTAGTTAGCCTCATGTTGATTTTGTATATATTTTTAGAACAACATGTAAATTTTCCATTGTTTTAGCTACTAATGTAAATATTTATTGATTCCTTTTCTTTGCTCTCTTTGAATTCAGTTTTCTCATTTTCTAGTACATTAATGTGTCATATTTACAAAAATGAGAGAATCCAAATAAAGATTCCAAAACATCTTTTTTCATTTTTTTGCCATAAATATGCAGAATGTATTGTGTTGTACAAGTAGTTCAGTGGCCAGAGGAGAACTTTGGGTGTCCTCTTTTATTACTCTTCCACTTGTTTCTTTGAGATGAGGTCTCTCCCCAAACTGAGAGGTATCATTTTCAGTCAGACTAGCTCATTCATGAGCCCTAGAAATTCTTCAGTCTCAGATTCATCACTTGTCTGGAGTTATAAGTGTGTATGCCCATGCCAAGCTGTTTACATATGTACTGGACAATCAAACTCACAATGTAGTGATGGAGCATGCCCTCTTAGGCCTTCTCAGGCCTTCATGCAAATGCTCTTACCCACTGATTTTTTTCCCATTATTATATGATTAAAGTTCTATGCATGAAAATTTATACTGTATTAATTTTTTCAGTTATTGTATTTTTATTCTACCACAGAAAATAGTATAATAAAGTTATGTTATTAGCAAATAAAATAAAGGCAAATTTAGTAACAATAAATATTTCAAAATGTTACTTTTTAGTAGTTCCCAAATACTGCAATATAATTACACTGATTTCGTTTTCTTGGTTTTGCATGTGTATGTGAAGAGAGAAAGGGTCTACTTGTGTAGCCTAAGCTTGCCTTAAGTGTGCTATAATCATTAATTCTCAGACTCTTGAGTTCTGTGTTAATAGACATATGTCATCCTGCCTTGATATAATAAAATTATATTTTTTCATTTATCACATATGCATTTCCCATACTTTTCTGATTTTATGTGTAAGTGCATGAACTTGTAGTAGTTGGTTTAAAGAAATAGACAAGAGATCACTATGGTGAAAATGTTTTTATCAACTTCTAATTAAAAGAGATAATTTCAAAAAATGTATTATAATATGAAACCAGAATGATATAAGTTCAAATCTAACTTGTACCACTTTTTGGCTAAGCAAGTTTACACAAATTATTTGGGCTTGCTGGGTTTAGTCTTTTCATCAGAGTATTAGATTTATTTTTACCTTTCTTTTTGTTTTTCAGAAATGTTCCCTGAGGCAATGCTTGAGGTACGGGTATTTGCTTTAAGAATGATCCCATGAAACACAAGTGAGTGGAGAAAGTGAGAGAATGAGTGAATTAATTCAGCGCTTGTGTTTGTGAAAGTTATTCACATGGGTAACTTAGGTTCAACCCTCATGAAGTATTATTGTGCATAATATGCGTCTGAAGCATATTGATGAAGAATAGAAAAGCTAGGGGCAGTTGTTCCTATATCCCCATTGTTCAATATTAAGGACTGCTGTGTATCAATTACATCTCCAGCACTTGGTGTTCCATTTGGTCTTGCTGAGAAAGCCCAGGGCTGGAAATGCAAACAATGGCATGTATTTGTGGGAGGAAGTCACCAGATGAGCAGAGTAGGTAAAAGATGGAGATATATTTTTAATATTTTAAATAAAGGACCTAAAATAATCTTCTATGTTACAGAAACTATATAAATGCAGTTATTACTTTTTGTTATTGTTAATTAAATCAACAGATAACTGTGAAAATGTAATATTTACATGAAAGGCCATATATAAAATTTATTTTTATATATTCACTTTATTATTTGTATATTTATTTTATAATGGGAACATATACTTCATATTAATTAATGCAAAAATTAAATATGTATGTATATTCAATGCAATATAATACAGTAGCAGACTAAGGATAGGGTGATTAATTTTATATGTGAACTTTGAGGATATTTCTGGATGAGACTAACACTTAAGTTGAGGAATTTTGGGCAAAGAGATTGCCTTCCTTAATGTGAGTTCATCTACTCCAATGATATAATCCCAATTATAGAATTTATAGAACAAAAGGCCAGCCTCTCTGTAAGTCAGACAGAACTCTCTGCAGAGCACCATCAGATTTCATAAGCCTCACTAGTTCTTTGGACTAGAACTTTGGACTAGAACTGGAACTTGACCCTGGGTGTCAAGTCTGCCAGCCCAAATATAGACTTGCCATCCTCCTTATAGGCTAATTCTTTGAAATAAACTTCTTTATACAAGGATATGTTCTGTTGGGCCCATTGTACCTGGAATAAATAGTTTTATAATTTTATCTTCTAATTCCTTTGTGGAGTAGAAGATGACATTCATTTACCTAGGGGACAAAGTCAAAGGGGAATTATTCTATTACCCTTTTTGCTGTGAGATTTTACTGATCATCTTAAAAGTATTGCAGTGATTTTGTTTTATTGGTTTTGTGTGTGTGTGTGTGTGTGTGTGTGTGTGTGTGTGTGTTTAGAGGTCTACTTTTGTAACCTAACCTTGCCTCAAATGTGCAGTAATCATCCAGTCTGACTCTTGAGTTCTGGAATAATAGGTTGTGTCATCCTGCTTTGATATAATGAAATTATATTTTCTGACTTATCATATATACATTTCCCATACTTTTGTGATTTTATGTGTAAGTACATAAAAATATAGCAGTTGGTTTATAGAAATAGACTTCAGAGTACTATGGTGAAATTGTTTTAATCAATTGCAATCAGCAAATCCAAACAGTAGCTTGGAAGTGGAGTGGGAGGAGGTCTTCAGCTCAGTTTCAGCTTGATATTTCATTGTTCAGCTAACTGACTTGTGTGATGTCAGCCATAGAGTCTTACCATTTGGTTATAGTGGGCATCCAAGAGTTTTGTCAGAAGCTGCCGTTGTTTTTGGGACCTCAACAGGAACCTCTACAACCTCCAACTCATATACCATTCTTACTGGAGTTTTGCAACAACAATCTATGGCTTCTGAGAGTAAAATTATTTATTCTCATGGCTGGTTTCTGTCCTAGCTAGGTATGTAGGTATCTAATTGTATTTTATATTTAACCAAGAAGTGGATTTGCCTCTTGTAGGAGACTAGGTCAGATAGGTAGAATAAGATAAGAAGTTAGCTAGGTTAAGCCCACCCAGATGAAGGTTGGTGAGGGTCCTCCTCCAACACCATTATTCAAATTATAAAACTCAAACCAGGACCCAGAGGCTTTTCCATCTGGGTCTGGACATACACATCGTGCTCTTCAAGATGGTGGTTAGATCATTTCTTCCTTCCCTTTTGCAGTCTTTTGCTAGGGGGTCAAGGGGAGAAAACAACTTTATTATGGTCTCTATTTCCTTATTTTCTTAAAAAGCATGTACCTTTTATTTTATTTTCTTTTTCTGTTGATTTTTATGAATTTATCTGGTCACCTGATGGTGGGTCACATTTTTTTCTCCTTTATCCCACTTTTTTCACTTCCCCCTTATACCGGTGATGTTTGAATACAGTATGTTGTTTGTGTAAAACATTCTCTCTGGGTTGTCAATTCTTTGGCACAGTTAAGATAACAACTTAGAGTTCTAGAGTGGAGTCCCAATTCCACCATGGCCCAGATCATCTACGCCTTTTTCATAGCATCTTGTCCTGTTCTGTTAATATTATATAAGATGGTAGTTGTTCTTTACTAATATATTAATCTTCTTTATAAAATTCATTTATTAAATTCATATTTATTTATCATATTAGTTACTGTTTTAGGCACTAGTGATAGAGAGTAGGAAGAAGAAATTTGTAAGATAATTAGAATGTTCAAAACTAGCATTTTTTGTACTTTGTCTTTGCCCTTAGAATGTAATGGTTGAAGTCAATTCTAGGGTTAAAAGAGTAAAATTAAGACACTGACATAAAAAGAACAAGAGGGCTTGTAGTTGGTTATGTGACAGCCAATCTGACCACATAAGAGAAAGGATGGGGTTCCAAGTCTTGGCAGGCTCCAGCTTCCCCCATGATGTCCCCTTGTTTTTCATTCCTATTTCTGTTTTAGCTTCTCTCTTGAAAAACTTTCAGGTAGATGTTGAACCCTGTCTTGCTTAGTCACCTAGAAAAAGAAGAATGTGACCATTTACCTGCTTGGAAAAGAGACACATTGTTGTCTTGATGATCGGTTATATTGATGAACGGGCCAGAAATTTACTTTACTATACCTCAATCTAGTCATTTTAAAAATCAACTTATTTCTCTAGCCAAAAAGTCTTATAAATTTGACAAAAATCATTATGGGCAACACACATTCTGGGACCCCTGATTGCTGCAGAGAAGTAACTTTCTTTCTTCTTTGCTTCTTTCTATTTTTACCTTTGCTTCTTTAATATTATTTTATTTGCTTCTTTATTTATTTGCTTCTTTAATATTAATAATTAGTGGGCTCACTAATTTTGGGTCCCTCTTATATAGAATCCCCCCAAACAAGTTCTCTCTGTTTTTCCTATAAAGTTTGTTTCATCTCTTCAAAAGGCTTTTTTCTCCAAACATATCTTCTCTCTGTAACAGTTTCTTTTTTTTTTTTAGCTTCATCCCTCCTGCCCATGAGATTCCTTCTTAGAATTCCTTAAAAGAGATTTGGTGATCATTAATAGTATGACACCTTACTTTCTGAATTAAGCCCACATAAGTTCTGACATAGGTATCCCTCCCCTCACAAAGAAACCTGTTTCACTAAGAAGTCATGAACTATGTGCTTTCTCATAAGGAGGAATTTAGTTGTAGTGGCACAGGCAATAATAAAAATAAACTTGCTAAGTATGTTTTAGTGTTATGAAGAACAGAAATTGAGAGATACCCACTTAGTTAGAAGGAACCCTTAACTGGACCTGGGATCCATGGAAAAATTCTTTGGGGACCAAGATTTTGGACTCCTAGGGGAAATTTTCACTACCAGAGAGCTACAGAGAGGCTACACCAATTAGGAGCTAGCCAAAATAGCAATGTTTTCTCATTTAACCTATATTGATCTCACTCTCTTGATGGAGATTCTGTTTGTATTTTTCAGAAGGCACTGAGAGAGCTGGGGACAACTCAATTCCACCTAGTTATTGTATGATGGCTGACATCCTGCTAGAAGACAAATCACACCTAGCCTTCACACAGGGCACAAATGATACCTACAAGAAAGTAAGGAGACAAACAGGAGACAGCTACCACAGCAAGTCTGATAACCCATGAAAGGTTAATGGAGACAGACAACAATGATACCCAATACAATACAGGGCAAAGATCCAAAGATACTTAAGATCTTAACAACAAAGCAGACTCAAAACTCACCCACCATGACTCAGGGAACTGAGCAGAAGAGGGGAAAGATAGAATGTAAGAGCCATGGTGGGAGAGAATATCCAGAGACATTCCGCCCAGCAACAATACACAAGGGGGAAGGAAAAAAAAGTAAAAATTGGCTACCTCTGTTGCAGTTCATAACCTCCTAACCTATGGACATATCCACTAAGTGGGCAGGGGACAGAGGAGGGAAACGGGGACACGTTCACAGATTTGATCCTACAATGTATATACTTATTCATAATAAAGACATAAAAAATAAAAATAGGGCTCAAGAGATGGCTTACGGTTAAGGCGTTTGCCTGCAATGCAGAAGGACCTGAGTTTGATTCCCCAGTGCCCAAGTAAAGCGAGATGCGCAAGAGGGCACATGTGTCTGGAGTTTTTTTTTTTTTTTTTTTTTTTTTTTGCAGTGGCTGGAAGCCCTGGTGTGCCCATTCTCTCTGTCTCTCTCTGCCCCCCTCTTATAAATAAAGAAAATATTTTAAAAAATAAAAATAAAAAAGTGAATGTGATTTTAACTTCATGCAACTAGTTTATGTAGGGAGTGAAAATAAGTGTTTTTCTGAGATATTTTTCCAGAGATCTGAATGAATAGATGAATCATAAGGATATCTAGGAAGAAAACTGGGCAAATGGACAGAGCACTAGATAAGAATAATCTTGGTATTCCAGAGAACAGTGAAGTAGTCAGAAGTGAAATGAAAACAGAGAAGTGTAAAAAGTTAGTCAGTTAACATGTAAGATATGGTAGGTAAGGACTTTGAATTTAATTGAATTTGAAATGGGCTGCCTCTAGATATTTAGGACAGAGTCATTACATGATCAGACCGATTATTAAGAGTCACTATGATATTTGTGTGTAGAACAAACTGCAGGAATAAAAGCATAAGAACAAGAAGGTAAGTTATGAATCATTTACATAACATAGATTAAAATGGTGGTATTTTGGACTGGGAGGACTATTCTAAATGTTTCCATAGTGTTTTGAATGTGTTTTGTCCCAAAGGACACATGTGTTGGATCATTACACCTCAGAGTGCCAATGCTAGATGCTGAGGTACTTAAATAGTAGAAAGTCATAACATAGCTGGGGAGCTAACCTTCAAAAGAAATGCTGTTTTCCTGGGAGAAATTCTTATGAGAGCATGTTGTTAAAAATGCTTAAACCTGATTCCTGGATTCCTCTCTGGGATCTATTCTGGCCATGTGATTGCTCGCTCCCTCAAATATTCCATTCTCCATTATACACTCACTAAAAGCCCAATTCATATAGTTGCCTGATCTTGAACTTTTTGCACCCCAAAACACACGCTAAAAAGCCACCTTCCTTTTTCAAAGTTAATCACCTTCAGAGTGGTAAAATCATAGTCTACAAAGTGATGGTTTGGGCAGGAGTGGTCTTTGGGAAAGTGATCACATCATGGGAGTGAAGACTTCATGAATAAGAATAGTATTCTCAGGAAAGGGAGCTTTGCACCTTCCACCATGTGTGAAAATGGAATGTGAAGGCACAGGTCCTCATGAAGCACCTCATCAACCAGAATCTGGAGTTAAGATGTTCCAGCCTCCAGAACTGTGGGGGAAGAAAATATTCTTTTGTTCCAAACTACCCAGTCAATGTTTGCGTTGTTTTTTTTTTTTTTTTTTTTTTTTTGGTTACAGCAACAGAAAAAGACAAAGACAAATCTCTAAACCTGTGCTTCAAAATCAGTAATTATCCAACTAGATAAATTTTCCAGGCTAAATTTTGGTTGTCACTGAGATTTTTTTCCTTTATTTTAAATGGATACAAGTTAAAAACAAATCTTTATAATATAAAAATATGCACTCAAGTTAGTGATTGAGAATACTAACTTTCAAACATTATTAAGTAAAATATAATTCATCAAAATAGAATTTCATCAGAAAGATATGCTGTTTGAACTATTATCATTATTATATTTTCTCAAATTAAAAATTTATGGAAATATGATGTTAGCTACATAAGGTCTGAAAAATATCCTTGATGTTACCCTTTGGCAACAAGCTGAAGCATAGGCAATCTGGTCTTTTAGAAAATGTTTGCTGACCTCTCTTCTAGCTATGCATATAGATGCATTTATGAATCTACTACAGATACTGAAAGAACTGTATTTCTTCACCCCATCATTACCATTGCTATACTGATTTTAATTCATTAAGCCAAGTAATGAGTTCTAAACATGTCACCAAATACCCCACATAATTGTAATATACTTTAGCTCAACTTTTGGGAAACAGAATGCTAACTTATGTTAATAGGTGGCTACATATTATTTAACAAAAGGTTAAGTTCTGGAAGATATATGGGTATGTGAATTTTGTGGTTGGATGAACCTCGTAGAGTGGACTTGATTAAACTAAGACTGATACAGAGCTATAAGAAATACATACAGCTACTGTGGTACATTTCCACCATTGATAGAAATATCATTATGCACTATATAACTCTATGTGAGCTACAGATTCTCAGTCAACACTGACGAAAATTTGTTATAGAGTCTTCTGTACGAATGGATGACAATTATCTATGGCTCTTTTACCACTTATTTATCTAGTCACCTTTCCTTCTAATATAATCTTTCTTGAAAATTAGATTGTGCCAATCTAATATGGATGCATTATTATTCTTGTGTCCCACTGATTTTCACTTATGTTCAATTTTGTGTCCTCTTTTTGTTTATATATTCAATACAATTATATATATGCATGTATCTGCCTACCTATCAATTCATCAATATTTTTTCCATCTAATTTCCCCACAATTCTATTTTAAATTTAATATAGTTAACATTGCCTTCCATTCAAACTGTCATACAAATCTTGATTTTTCTTATAAGTATGGTCTACAACTTGTGCTATAATATAGAAATTTACCAATATAGCTTGGAAAGAGCAAATTTCGGGACATATTATTGCAAATAAAACATAAGATATTTCTTAAATTAAAAAAAATCATGGGGCTAGAGGATTGTTCAGTGGTTAAGGCACTTGCCTGCAGTGCCTAAGGCTCCAGGTTCAATTCCCCAGTAACCACATAAGCCAAAAACCCACAAGGTGGTGGCATTGGTATTCTCTCTCTCTCTCTCTCTCTCTCTCTCTCTCTCTCTCTCTCTCTCTCTCTCTCTCTTCTCTTCTATCTCTTTCTGCTTGAAAATGAATAAATAAAATATTTAAAAAATAACTACAGCACATAACAGGATCACTATTAGAAGTTAGAAATTATTGTTAGGATACCTAAATAAAAATTTCAGGAGGTTTTGGTTTAGAAAGAAATAATCTAACTTCTGAGACAAATTCAAATATTAAATAGTGGCTCTCTTTAATGACATGTCAATAGGGAGACACTAGTTTTTTTTTTGTTGTTGCTGTTTTGTGTGTGTGTGTGTGTGTGTGTGTGTGTGTGTGTGTGTTTTGGTAGGGTCTCACTCTAGCCAAGGATGACCTGTAATTCACTATGTAGTCTCAGGGTGGCCTCAAACTCACAGCAATCCTCCTCCCTCTGCCTCCAGAGTTCTGGGATTGAAGATGTGTGACACCATGCCTTGCATAAGTTTTTATTTTTCAGGATCAAATATATATTAATTTTCTCATCCCTTCTACATTTGCATTATCTTTTGTATTAAAATGAGTTTTCACTTTAATTGAATATTCATATGTCCCTTAAATTCATGTTAAAATCATAGTTTACAAAGTGATGGTTTGGGCAAGGAGTGGCCTTTTGGTAAATTTTCAGGCCAAGATTGATAGTACATCAAAGTCATGTGGCTCTCCTTTCAGAGTTGGGAGCACTTTTTGGTTTTTTTTTCTATCTAATCATCACATTCAGATACTTTGCAAGTACTCTCTCGTAAGTACAATGTAGTAAATCAAATCTGACCCTAATATGCTTTGCATCTTCTTAAATTTAAAGTTCATTATTTTGGAATTCAAAACATATATTATGTTTATCTGAAATTAATATATTCTAAATAATGACTTCTTAATTGTGATTCAAATTATTTAATATAATGTCATTAGTCAATAAGCTGTAATTTTGAATGTTAGAGGCTGATTCCATATTGTCCATGTATTTAATAACATTTCAAATTTCATTCAGAAATCAGAATGATAAAGATCCATTGCATATTAAGAGAAATATTTCTACCAAACAACATTAGCAATGCTCTGAAAAATATATGGTTCAAAATTAATTAAAATATTTTCACTACTTCCCAGATTCCAGATAACATTTCAACTAACCAATTACTTGTCTCACAAACTCAGCTTAAATAATATTTTTTTGATAAAAACTGCTTTAAGGAAAAGCAGTGGCACTGATTTTCATTTTCTATGTCACTTATATTTTTTATTTATATGGTTGTAAGTAGAGGGAGGAAGGGAGTGGGAGAGAGAGAGAGAGAGAGAGAGAGAGAGAGAGAGAGAGAGAGAGAGAGAATGGGCATGCCAGGGTCTCTAGCCTCTGGAAAGGAACTCGAGAGGCATGTAACACACTGCCTCTGGCTTTACATGTGTACTGGGGAATCAAACCAGGGTCTTTCAGATTTGCAAGCAAGTGCTTTAACCATTGAGCAATCTCTCCAGCCCTGTATACTTTTGAAATTATAATGGAGATATACTCATCTTGAAGCATCAAAATACACCTCTAATTCCCAAATGATAAAAATAATCTAAATGGCCTAATAGTTTAAGAAAATAATTTTGCTTAAATTAAAACTTTGTATTTTGGAAATTCAAATAAGTGGCATACCTATTTCATACTTGTTTTCTACTCTTGCACAGTTAGCATCACTTGTCTTATAACGAAATGGAAGTTTCAAAGAATATATATTTCCAACTTTTCTTCATTGTTTGGGGGTGATCACTTCACTATGGTTTGCCACCATAAAACAAACAGACAAAAAACTTGCTTGTAACATTTTACTTCTATGCTTCTACTTCAGAAAAGTTGAGCAATTTCTGTTAGTAGTATGTCCTGCTATTCTAGGAATAGATGTTCATACCTCAAAATTATCCCATATTAGCAATATATTTATGGTTATATTATTTTTCTTTGGTATTCAAATAGTTTAGCCCATTGATACATTATGAAACCACAATTCCAAGCAGGTCCCATAGATTCCCATTATTTTAATTGGTATCATTATTGAATGCACAATTTTTGAAAATAATTTTTTTCAGTTAAATATATTCATTCACATAAAAACAGTAGACATGTTACCCACCATCTACTGTAGCTTAACATGCAAATCCTGATGCATTTTCTCACCAAAATTGTATAGTATCACATACATGCACATAAATAGCTACAAATAAAATTTTGAGAGCATGTTTAAACAAACAACATAAACCAGAAATATTCTATGTACTTACGTGAGTGGAGGTAAGAGAGTAGAGTAGTAGGTTAGCACCAGCAATTATTTACAAAGCTCACCTAAAAATGAGGACTGCTGAGGTTTAGAATTACTGTAGTTGTAACATCAAGGGTAATGGAAACAGTTAGTAGATATCAAACTAAGGAGAATTTTACTGTCTTTACAGTATTCATTTATAGCCTAACATGTAAGTTCTAATTTACTTATATCATTTCCCAATTTATGTTGGGATAATAAATCTGTTACTTTTTTGATTAAATAACAAATAACTACACACATTCTATTTTTTTGCTTTCTTTCTTACTAGGAAACAAAATTTTGACTTGCTTCACTTTGTATTAACCTAACTGTACCGTACTTAAACTGATCTTTGTCATATAGATGACAGTATTAATTTTATTAAATATTGGGGAATTGGGAATAACAACTCATTGTTTGCCCACTAAATAATGTAATTCATTATGGACAATAAATATATATTATAAAAATAAAATAAAATAGATTATGCCATAAATGTACTAATGATATAATTTTGGAGTTTTAAAACAAAAAAAGTATATCAATTCCTCGCCTTTTTGTTATACTCAGAGATTTAGATTAGCAAAATTACTTTGGTGACTCAAAATTAAAATCATTACTTAAATAGTCCCCAAATATTGATTTATAAAGCCTGTTTTTTCCCTTTTGGATGTCTCAAGTTAATCTCAAAGGAATATAATAGTATATATTCTACACTATAAAGGCTTTTTTGTAATCAAAAATTTTCAATATCTGGTATTTTGCTTAAATACATACTGAAGGCTTAAACTTTTGATGAGAAATTTAGTGAAAATACTCTCTTTTTCCTATTCACAAGGATTATTTTTAAATTAGCTGTGATTTTTGATGATGCAAGTATTGAGAGTTAAGATTTTACTTTATCAGATTTTCTTTAATATATATTTATTGTCCATAATGAGTTACATTATTTAGTGGGCAAACAATGAGTTGTTATCCCTAATTCCCAATGCCCCACTTCCCCATCTCCAATCAGCTGGATATTCTCCTCCGTGGGTCGTCTGGATCAGTCCTTGTGACAGGGGACCATGGATAGCCTAGTATTCAGCCAGGTTCTCCTGGCCTCAGTATGTTGTTACTGAGGGGTGCCATGCCTCTGGATAGTCTCCATGGCTCTCATATTCTTTCCGCCCCCTCTTCTGCACAGTTCCCTGAGTCATGGTGGATGAGTATTAAGGCTGCTTTAATGTGAGTTTAGGGGTCTTTGTGTGGAAAATTGTTGATTTCTGACACCCTGGTTTATCCTGTGTTGATAGATTGACTGTGGCTGTGGGTCTCTTGTTCTTTCTGTCATTCTCTGTGGGATTCCAAATAGCTCTTCACAATATGGCTGTGGTAGCTCATCTCTTACCAGGTTCTCAGCTATCTGCCTATGGTCGGATGGTAGGATTAGATGGGCCACAGCTCTCGCTGCATCCTGAAAAATGCAAACACATTTTCCATCAGAAAGTGAGATCAGTCTAGGTTAACAAATACACACAATTCTGGATTACCAAGATTCTATTTTTAGTAGCCTCCCTGTCAATCGCTCCCATAGTGCATCTTTTCTTGTGAGCCCAAGAGTATGGGATCTGGTGCATATCGCCCTGAATCCCCAGTTCCAGTCAATGGCTCCCCCTCCCTAAGTGGAATATTTGGCTGAATTTAAAAGCTGTTGATTGTCTCCCCCAGGCTCCTCCATTGCATGAGTGCTCCTTTCTTGGTTCCTGTTCTCTCACAGTAGGAGGTATGGTCAGCCTATTCATGGTCACAAACTGTTTCATGCCAGTGGTCTCACTTTATCAGATTTTTATTCTTAGTATTAGTACTTGGATTTCAACAGGCCATTCTGTTGGGAAATTTTCCATGGTACTGAGATTATTTCTAGTGATCTTCCTCTCCCAGAGATAAGCAGGATACATTAACTCTCGAGGATCCAAAGAACAAAGTACTTTTAGGATGCATTTCTTGAGCAGTAAATAATCTCATGAAAAATTCATTTCAGAGAAGCAAGATTTCTGTGATTCCATAGTTCAACAAAAGAGCAAGTCTTTGTGGAATCACATTGCTTCTGAAACAACATCCCATTAACTAATAAATAGTATTGCTCTACAAATTAACTTTTACTTATGTTTTTTACTTATGTGCCAGTTATTACAAGTTTAATGTTGTGCAACCATGGAATACAGCATAAAAAGAATGAGATAATTGATAAAACCTTAACATGAAAAGCAGGATGGTATGTAACCAACAACTCTGCTCCAATG
>PVHP010028991.1:0-10342 GCA_004024765.1 Zapus hudsonius
CTTTCTGCCTTAGATTTCCCTCGTCCCATCCTTACCCATTCCTTCTGTAGTCAATGCTCGTCAGTTTCTGTATGTTTCCGAGTCTGTCTATTCCTGCGGATTCTTGATCCCTCTTACAAAACCAGCTGATTCCAAAGGGAGGGAAATCTCGGGGCTTTTCTTCATGAGAGGGAAAAGCACTGTTTGCTTCACCCTTGAAACTGAAGCTGGGGACTGGGTAATCGAAAGTTTGAGTTATAAGAAGCCTGGAAGAGAGTTTCAAGAAATGAGGAGTTCGGGTCTCTGGGAAGAGAGCTCTACAATCCCCTCTGGTTCTGCCTCTTGCAGAGCAGCAGGTCCTAGCGTCCCACAATCCTCTGGGTCTGGCCTTCAGTGTGAGCCCAAGGGGAAGACATCTGGGGCTTGGGAAGGCTGTGCTCTAAACTCCCCGTATCTGCTACACAGCCCGTAATGTGGAAACAGAAACCCCACAGCTTGGTCTCCTGAGTATATCATAGGAGTTCGTTTTATCTCTAAATCAAGGAGAGTTAAGTGAACGAGAGGGCAATGAAGCAAGAATGAAGACATCAAGAATTACATGCCTGGCTTTTTATCTTCCTCCCTCCTTCTTCCTTCCCTTCCTTCTAAGACATGATATCCACGATGGCCCAGAAGGACATACAACTTATTATGTAGCCTAGGTTGGCCCTCAAAATGAGAATCTGAAAACCCTTCTGCTTCAGCCTCCCCAGGACAGGGATCATTGTTGTGAACCACGTCTAATCACACTTGTACTACCTCAGATATATTTACTGCATGTTTTCATGTATGTAAAATTACTGTCTGTTTTAATAATTCCTATAGTAGAAAGGATGCTTTGTTCTAAACTATTGGTTTAAATGAAAATGTCTTAACCAAGAAGTAAAACCCATGGAGCTACTGGTATTTATTTCCCTTCAGGCCTAAAGTGAGCCCCAGCCTCAGCAGTGTGCCAGAGAAAAGCGACTGACCTGTGAGTAGCGACATTTTTGTCTTAGACATGACTGTCACCTCCAAGGAGTCTTAGGAAGAGGAAAAACAGCTAAACAGAACTAGATATTCATGAGGTTTATCAAAAAGGTGTCTTGATGATTTCTTTTTTTTTTTAATTGTCCATAATGAGTTACATTATTTAGTGGGCAAACCATGAGTTGTTATCCCCAATTCCCCAATGCCCCCCCCCATCCCCAATCAGCTGGATATCCTCCTCTGTGGGTTGTCTGGATCCGTCCTTGTGACAGGGGACCTTGGAGAGCCTGGTATTTCTAAGCTGCAAGTTTTACAGTTTGCACAAGTGTTAGCAAGTGATTCCATGGCTTTGCTTCCGTCCTCTCTCACCGAGGGGCCAGTTAAGCCGTTCCCTTTACCTGCAATGAAGTGGTCAAGAGTGATTCCCCAAAGGAAACAATAGCAGCCCTGAAAGTCCCTTCAAATGTAACAGCCAGTCAGACTGGAGAGAAGTGTTCATTTATTCACAGTACGGCCGTAGGAAGAGATGCGATGCCAAGATTTTCCTAATTTAAACACAAACCTTTGACCATGCCAGAGATTTAAGAAAGTAGATTTATTTTCTAAGTATGAAAAGAATTTGACTCACAGGATGCATGTTTGAGGCTTCCTCTCCGGTAGGTCATTTACACCACTGTTCTTTTCAGACTTACAGATCAGTAAGCTCTCCGGTTTTAGTCTCGAATCATGCCCTGGGGAAATGGTGTCTTCTGCTGATGGGGAGGCCAGTTGTTGGAAAACTAGACAGGCTAAATGTGGGAAAGTAAGGTTGGCACTCAGTGACTTAGGAAATATATCCTGTGCCAATCATTACCTAAAGAGCGGGCAATGTAGGGCTGAACAAGTCTCTTAAAGCCCGTGGGCAAGAACCACTGGAAGCGAAAAGAACAGATGGGAAGGCGGATGCTTCCACGTGCCTCATGGGGAATTTCAACGGGGCACTTTCTGGAATGCCAGGCTATGGAGTTCTCTGTGTATCTGTACCCATGTGTGTGCACTTCTGTGTGTGTGTATGCATGAATGTGCGTGTGTGTATGCATGCATGATTGTAGTTGTGTATTGTAGATGAGTGTGTGTGTGCAGATGTAAGAATGTGCATGTTTATAATTTTGTGGTTGTATATATGCATGTGTGTACCTGTGTGCACGTGGGTATAAATGTGTGTGGACCTGTGTGTGCATAAACTTCTGTGTGTAGTCTCTTGTATACAGGGTAAGGTGGTTAAACCACCACACGCCTGCAAGAGTCATGCCCATTTTTCTCTTAGGGGTTCCACTATACCTTGGGGCCAGCAATATTGCCCTAGAAAGAGTCCCTCAGTAAGTGATATTGTGGGAACCTGCTGAGGGGCATGGAGGATGTAGGGTTTTGCTGAGTCTGGCAGGCTTCTGGGACTGTCTCCTCCTTATAAGGAAGTTGAGGCAAAGTCTGAGGGCCCCTATAAATCTTAGCAATCCTGAACACTCCAGCCCCGAGGCAGGCCACAGCTTTCCGATAAGATAAGCAAGCAGTTCAAAGCCTAACTTAATCCAACTGCAAATAACAAACCTAAACAATAAGGTTACATTTCCTCTGCTGACATCACCATTCTCTCACAGATCTTGCTTCCTATGCTTCTACCTCTGACTTTCCTCTATATAAGCAACTGCTATCTATACAATAAAATGAGAATTGCCCACTGCCGTGTTCTCCCGAGGGTCCTCATCTCTCGTTCGGCTCACAGCTATTCCAAGCCTCTGCTCACCCATCCCTGTGGGCGAATAGGGAGTTGATGCATGCCGCAACTCCCTAACTAACCCACGGACCCAGATGATATGACAGGAAGGGCCATCAGGGTTGAATGAGTCTGACGTCCAAAAGGGATACTTAGCTGTTGCTCCTAGTGAATCGGGCAGCTGTCCCTGTGGACACCGTGGGGAGTGACTCAGGTCACACTGTAGGGTCAGTAAGAGGAAGGCATGAGTGAGAGATGCAAGGACAGTGACCTTCAGTCCACGTACTGTCTCTCACCAGGCTGAGAAGTTATTCTTTTAGTCACGAGATGTTTGGGAGGGCTTCGAACCAATGAAGGCTGAATTCTCCACCAGGGCATCATGCCTGGATCATGAACGCTTCACCCTAGACCCCATGCAAGGGCTGAGAGGCAGCCGAGGAGTTGGCACACACATACAGCAGCTCCAGTGTTGGGGGCCTCTGTGCCTCATCCTGGGGTCCTCTTTATCTGGTCTTTGCGGCCTTTTGAAGAGCCATTTTAGCAAATTATAGAACCTGAAGAGGGACTTGTGGGAACTCTAATTTACAGACATTCAAACGGAGAACTGTCTGTCCTGGGACTTGGTCAGCAGTGGACATCAGAGCAGTGCTGCACACCAAGGTCTGTGATTTGCAGGCCTTGGTGGGACTCGAGGGAGAGGCAGCATGACAGGCTCAGGGAATGGGATTGAGGGAAGACACCATGCATTTGGTGTCTGGAAGAAAACTTAAAAAATACTCTCACTACATTTATTGTTTTCACCAAACTCAGAAAACTGTTTCCTCAATTTTTTTCTTCCATGTTCTCTGTCTCCTCTCCTTTGGGGACTGTACTCATAAAACGGATAGGCTGTTTGAAAATTTCAGACAGGTTACTGTTTCTCTGATCATTTAAAGATTTCTTTTCTCTCTTTAACTGTCGATAGACTCATGACCATATATACGCAAGCTTATTAATCTTTATTATAGAATTTAATCCACCCACAATTGTTTCTGTCTGTTCACACTGTGAAATATAATTATTTTCTTTAAAATTAGTTCAGGCACTTAAAAACATGGAGAGACAGCTATAAGGAAAATCCATCTCTTATTTTTATACTAATACAGATGTAAAAACGGCACTAATGGTACATCTAACATCTGTGTGAGGTGGTTTCCAGTTTGATTGACTGACTTCTTCAGGATGAATCATATTTCCCTGTTCATTTTTATGCTCAGTGGGTTTTTGATACATACCATATAAGGTTACTTTTACTTGATTGGTGGATAGACATTTTTGTATTCCTGTAACTCTTCTTGAGTTTTGTTCTCTGGTATATTTAAGTTATTGTGAAAACCCTGGTTTACCCATTGTTCTGTTCCAGTGGCCTTACAATGGCAGTTAGTCTAGACCTCGGCATTTGCCTGCCACCTCTGTGTGGCTCTGGCTCCAATCTCGGGGGTCCCTTCAGGTGCCTCTTCCCGTTCCTGTCTCGGCCTGCCTGGGTCTTCCTGGTACTCTGTCCAGTGAAGTCTAAGCACCATGGTTTCCCTGTATTCACAGTATTGCATCTTCCCCTCAGGAAGCCCGTGGGCTTTGCCTGGATTGCCTCTTCTCCACAGGCAGTAGTCTGGGACCCCAGTGCCTGACCCCTGCCTCCTGCCTCGGTGGATCCAGCTTCCAGGGCCACCTAAGGGTTCGAGCTTATGGCCACTTGATCCACAGAGGTTATCAGGCTTCTATTGCTTCTCAGTCAAGATATTGACAAAGGAACTAGCTGATGGAGCTCTCTCTCAACCAAAATGATTACCTCGGGTTTCACGTGGACCAGGTCTGTATACATTGTCCTAAAGAGTTTTGAACTCAGAGTCCTTATAAACACAGTGTTTTCTCCCAGGGTCCATTACCCAAGCCCACAATTTCTGCGTCCATTTTGGGAAGTTTTTCTGGTATAGATTCAGTAACTCAGCTCTGGAATACGGTTCTACCCACCCTGATGAAGGATGAAGTGATGGGTTAGGAGCTTCTGTTATCATTTAAATCTGTAACTCTTATAGTCTCCTTTCATCCACTCTTCAACAGTTAGGGCCATGCCATTGCAGGAAATAAAGGTAGAGTCATAAACATTGAGATGATGAACAGTTTTCCATTTTAATCACCTGTTCTAATGGAGGGGCACTAGGAGAATTGCAGCTCAGCACTTGTTTATTTCTGTGGTGATCTGAATGAAAACTCTTCCTGTAGACAACATGTTTGGACGCTTCCGGGCCGACTGCCATGCGTGCTGTTCACAGAGGCCTGGAAGCCACAGGAGGCAGAGCCTTGCTGAAGGAGGTGTGTTGTGGGGAGGCCTTGCGTCTCCGCTGTTCCTCTCTCTACACTCATGCCCTCGAGATGTCCTCCCTGCAGATGTGAGCGTGTGCAGTGGCTTCTGCTCCAGGAACAGGAAGCTGATTGAGACAATTTGGATTTCTGGAATTTTGTTTTCTGTGTACCACTTGTCTAGGTTTTGTTGTTAATTTTACTCTCAGTTATTCTCCAGGTCTCAACTTGCTATCGATTCCTCTCTTTTCTTTCTGATATGCTTCTTTAAAAATATTATGTGTGGGCTGGAGAGATGGCTTAGTGGTTAAGGCACTTGCCTGCAAGGCCTAATGACCCAGGTTCAATTCCCTAGTTCCCATGTAAAGCTTGATGCACAAAGTGGCACATGTTCTGGAGTTTGCAGTGGCTAGAGGTCCTGCTGTATGCTCTCTCTCTCTCTCTCTCTCTCTCTCTCTCTGCTTGAAAATAGATAAATAAAATATTTATTTGCATGTGTGTGTGTGTGCACACGCACACGCGTGAGCAAGCGTGCCAGGGCCTCTTGCCACTGCACATTAATACCAGTTTCTTGTGCCCGTTTTGCCTCTGGTTTTGTTTGGGGGCCGTTGGGATTGAACGTAGAGGCAAGCAGGTGCCTTCACCACGGAGCCATCTGCCTGCTGCTGTTATGCTTCTAACGGGTGTGTGGATGCAACACAGTTTTAGTCGTTTCTTGACACTTTGGAGAGGTTGCATTTTCTGCTCTTGATGGTCTGAGTCACTGTATTCCTCAGTGGTGGGAGAAATGATGTTGTCTTTCCACCATCTCCCTAAATCTATGCAAGTGGCATCTGTCCTGATATACATGAAATATAACCATATATGAAATGCTAGCATCAGCAGCAGGTGGACACGTGCCGACACATTTATCCAAAGACGACTTCTTGGGCCTGATGTTGGGAAAGAATGTCTCCGACAGATTGCTGCTGTTGTGTTACTGTGGTTGGTATTTAGGAAACTTTGACAGAACATACGTGATCTTCATTGAAGTGCAGCTGTGACTTTCAAGGCACAAGTGTTAGCTGGATTCTTTTCTTTTTCCCCATGAAACTCAGAATTGGATTGGCTCTTTGTAGGTTTTCGCTCCCCAAGTAATCATACAGTATGGAGTTTTGATTTCCACCCAGTTTTGGAGTGAGGGGGACAGCACAACTCTCTGGGCTCTTCTGACGTCTCTGTTCATCCTGGATAAACAATATTATTGGCTCTAGGGCACAGGACAGGGCAGCCACATAAACCATGGTTTCTTTCTTTCAGCAGGATAGAAGCTCTGTTTAATGGAACGTGATATTAACCCTGAGAGTAGCCAAGTCAGAGCCGAGGCCAGCACCTTGCCTAGGAGCAGACCTTCAAAGCCGCTCTACTTGGGAACACGTAGCATCGTCTTCTGGGCTACGTTCCTACCCGGCAAGTCCTTTCTGTGGAGTGGTAAAAGAAGACCCCCGTTCCTAGGCTTTGCTTTGACCTCAGGAGGTCTGAATCTCCATGGTTTTTCTAGCAGGTGCATTGACACAAAAGGCAAATCGGTGCAGATGGGCAACAGTTCTCTCTCTAGAACAATCTATGCAGCCAAGCCATGTGTTGACAGGCTGAGGCCCCACCCCACACTCATCTTGTTCCTACTCAGGAGCCAGCACAGTGCAACCACCCAGAGCCGCTGCTCCCTAGAAAGACCTGCAAAACAGAACAAAACAAATGCTGGACACACACCTGTCACAAATACCTGGTGGATGTCCTTCTGTGAGTCTTCCTCTACATGAACAGATACAGGTATGATGGCTGGCAGGAGTGATTAGGGCTTCCCATCAGCACATGCTGGGCTTCCTCATTCCTTACTCGGCATTGGCCCTCGAGGTTACGCGTTCTCTACTCTTGAGAGACCCAGCTTGCTTCACTCGCTCTGTGACTCTGGGGAAATGATACTGTTTCTTCTAGGATCCTAGACTCCATGGACCCACTTCCTCTTCTTATCTGGATGTCCTGCTTTCTGTGTGTGCACACGCATGTGCATATGCATGCATGCATGCGTGTGTGCCTGCGAGCGTGTGTGTGTGTGTGTGTGTGTGTGTGTGTGTGTGTGATGTGTATGGAGGCCAGAAGACAACTTGGGTGTGATAGCTGTGGAATTTCATCCACCTTTCTGGAGATAGGCTATCACTGGCCTGGGAATCTCCATCTAGGCTAGACTAGATGACCAGAAAAGCCAGGGACCTATCTGCCTGTCTCTGCCTGTCTAGATTTGGGATGACAGGAGCACACTGTTGGGCCAGGTATGGTGGTGCACACCTTTAATCCCAGCACTGGGGAGGCAGAGGTAGGAGGATCACCATGAGTTCAAGGCCACCCTGAGACTACAGAGTGAATTCCAGGTCAGCCTGGGCGAGAGTGAGAATCACCCTCAAAAAAGTCGAGGCAATGTAGATGCCTATAAAGTTAATAAACCATAAAGACAAGTAAACATCAAGAATTTTGAGCAAGGATCAATAAAATAAATTCAAGATCCGCTGAAAGATACACACAATGAGAAAGGAGTTGCGGCTCCGAGAAAGAGTTTGAGGATTCCTAACACTTCTGCCATTTGAGTGGAAGAACAGCAGCAGCAAAGCTTGGAAGAAACACCACTCAGTCCGTTTTCAACAAAAGTTAGACTCATTCCAAATATTCACCATGACCAAGCTAAGCCCGGAGTCCTGGAAGGACAGTCAAGATCCTGTGCTGTGGAGGGAGCCTGACAAGTCATATACTGGAGCGAAATCCTCATGGTGGGAACTGCGGGGAGGGAAGTGAGACTTGTTCTGTCTGGAAGACGGAGAGTCCTTCACAGAGCATGTTCTGGATTAAAGAACAGACCAGAGGCCTGAAGAATTGCCTCAGTGGTTAAGGTGTTTGCTTGCAAAGCCTAAGGACCCTTGTTTGAGTCCCTAGTACCCACATAAAGCCAGATGCCCAAGGTGGTTCATATGTCTGAAGTTCAGCTGCAGTGGCTGGAGGCCCTGGTGTGCCCGCCCATGGTCTCTCTCTCTCTCTCTCTCTCTCTCTCTCTCTCTCTCTCTCTCTCTCTCTCTCTCATCTATCATCTATCTATCAATCATCTATTTATCTACCTATCTATATCTATCTATCTATCCATCCATCTCTATCTATCATCTATCTATCATCATCTCTATCATCTATCTGTCTGTCTATCTATCTATCTATCTATCTATCTATCTATCTATCTATCTATCCATCCATCCATCTATCTCTATCTATCTATCATCTATCTATAGGTCTATTTCTTTCTTAAAGAAATAAACACCAAAATATTAGGAAAAAGAACAGACCAGAAAGACCCAGTCTCTTACATGCTGGTGGAGGCCCTGAAAGGCTGGAGCAGAGTGTCAGTCAGTTCAAGTTCAAGTAGTGTGAGACACGTTTGCGACCTACTGGTTGGTCATGAGTCTGTATTAGTATGAATAATCTGGAAGCAACTGGACAGGCCAACATCAGAAAGAAACACATTATTACGAGGCAGTGGAATTTGGCACAGCGTCACTGAGCCAGCGACCATGGCCGGTCCATCAAGGTGTGAAGGTGAATGAAGGCTTGAAGACTGACCATGACCCCGAAGACCCGCAGAGAAACCATGCAGGTCAGTTAGATGCAAGCTGGAAGCATCTAGGAGAGGACGCTGAATCTGTGGGATGCTCACGTAGGCAGGGATCCCAGGGCCTGTGGAGGGGAGAGGGCCAAGGAGATAGCGTTCATTTTACCCCATGCACAGCAGTCTCGTGATGCCAGCAAGAGCAGGATGGAGAAGCATGGGGAATCGAATCACAGATCCAGGTCCCGCAGACAAACTGGGACAACGATTTGAAGTGTCAAAACAAGGACTTGAACTGACCATTCTCCACAGACAACAGGTCCTATCTGCTCGCTTCTCAAGCCTAGAACCCAAGACACACAGGAGTGACAGGGACCACAGACAGTTGTGTCTCCTGATGGTCTGGCTTTTCTCACAGGTTCTTAACATGTTTATTGACTTTCTGTCAAAGCATCTCTCGTGAGAATCCAACAGTGATTTTCCTTCTTGTTTCTCGAGTAAAGATCTGCTGACTGTGTGATTTCAGAGAACTCATGTCATCTCTGTGAACCATGCGCTCTGAAGGTAAGCAACAAAGGGAGGGAGCAGTCTCCTCCTCACCAGTTCAGGTGTTGCTGTTTGTCTTGCTCCACAGGAGTTTGTCCTTCCTGTCAGCTAGCTCTCAGGGCCAAAGCCAGCCAGGGCAGCTGGGTCACACTCCCCTTTCTTGGGAGGTTCCTGCCCTGAATGGATCCTGTAGGAGAGGAAGGACCTGCTGGCAGCCAGGCGTTTCTCATGCTTCTGTCCTGACCATGGGCAGGACATCAGTGTACAGAGAGCAAAGAAAAAGAGAAATGGGAGATGTTCGGCTGTGGCTAAAGCCTCTTGTGGTTCTGTTCTGTGACCCACGGGCTGTCTGCTCACTCTCTCCACCTGTTCCCTCTGTTCCAGTGCGCAGGCACCCACCCTCTCCTCTGATGGAAAGCGCCCCTGATCAGGGACCATGGAGGGCGCCCTAGTTTCAGCCTCTGGGTCCCTGGCTTTCCCACATGGCTGTGTTTGTCCCTGATGCTGTTCCGTGTTAACTTCTCTGCTCCAATCCCATCTTCTTTGCCAGGCTATCTGACAACCACGTGTCCCCCCTTCCCTTGCTGTCTCCTCGGTTACTTCATCACTTCCCCATCTGGTCACCGCCAGTTTTCTGCACTTTCCAGCCTTTTGCTCATAACTCAGCTGCAGGTCTTGTGGGCACAAAGCCCGGTCAGAAGACGCTCCGTTAAATCTGTTCATTATTCCACCCCAAGCTTTCGCCTGCGGGCTCTCAAACACTTGTTGAATTAAAAAAGATTGTGATTTACTAGAAAATCTGGGACTTCTGCATTCACAACCTAACAAAATTCATTAAGAGATATGGCTGAATAGTTTTAATGAGAACAGAATTAATTAAATTTTGTCTCATTGATTGGGAAGCAATACTTATGTGAGAGAATCCAAAACTAACTTTGAAATAAAATCTGATAACAGTCAACTAAGTTATTTCAAAGTGGGGAAATGTCTTCTAAATGTGGTAATGGACATGTCTGCTCCAGAAGATTAACTTGGTGACAGACAGAAACTCTGCCATCAAGAGGCACAGGAAGTCTCCTAAAATATAGCTT
>PVHP010028991.1:10442-22960 GCA_004024765.1 Zapus hudsonius
AGAGAGAGAGAGAGAGAGAGAGAGAGAGAGAGAGAGAGAGAGAGAGAGAGAGAGGTCCCAAGCACTTTCTCTCATCAAGGTAACAGCACTGTTGTGAAGTACTGGGTACAGCTGCAGAAAAGACAAAATCAAAGAGTTAGGGATAGGTCTGCATGAAAGACCTGCAACTCCTTCAGAGGTGGTAGGAAGTACAGCCAAGATTAAAAATAAACCATTTAAGACCGGTGTGGCTGTGCACATCGTTAATCCCTGCACTCGGGAAGCAGAGGTTGTAGGATTGTCAAGAGTTCAAGACCATCCTGAGGCTACATAATGAACTCCAGCTCAGTCTGGGCTACAGTGAAACACCAAAAACACACAAAAAATAATAAGAATTTGAGAAAAACTTTTGGGTTGTCTTTTCCAGAAGTAAGGGGTTTGTGTGTGTGTGTGCGTGTGTGTGTGCGTGTGTGTGTAGGTAGTAGTAGTACATGTATTATTTGATTATGCAGAACTTGACCACAAAATGGAATGGTTTGGTGTTTTCTCTTCACAGATCTACGACTATCTTGAGATATTAATTTTGGTCAGAACCATAATCTAAGGGAAAGGAAGTCTGCCGTCATACAGAGATAAGTTTGTCTCCGGGTCTCCTAACTCTGCCCTGCCTTCCTCTTGCTCCTCCTTTTCTTCTTTCCATTTTTCACTAGAAATTTCATTTAAGAAAATCACAATCTCAGGCTGGAGAGATGGCTCAGCGGTTAAGGCACTTGCCTCCAGTGCCTAAGGCCATGGGTTCAATTCCCCAGGACCCACATAAGCCAGACCCACAAGGTGGTGGCCCTGGTGTTCTCTCTCTCTCTCTCTCTCTCTCTCTCTCTCTCTCTCTCTCTCTCTCTCTGTATCTCTCTGCTTGAAATATTTTTTAAAAAAAGAAAATCACAATCTCTATCTTGGCTCCCTACCAGTGGTGCAGGCAGAATTAGACTTGCCCAAAATGACTGTTACTGCCGGCATTCTCTGCGGGAGGAGAAGCAACGCCGACATATCGTTTTCATATGTGGAGTCTCCCAACGACCTGTGCCTCACAAGCACACTGTCATCACAGAACGCGGCCATGAAACTGCCGGCATCTATTTTATGGCGGTCATAAGGTTAGGCTTAGGACCTCCATAAACGCCTGATAACTGACCGCATTTACAAATGAACAGAGGAAGAAAAGGAGAATGAGTTTAGCATGGCTCTTACTAAATTTCTATTTTACCTTCATTGTGAAGATATTGACTGAATCACATTGAAGTCTCCAGTTCTCACGAGACAATGATGTGCATCGATAATGATCAAGATGGTACATTTCAAGGTCTATATGAAATTGAACATATCTGGTGCTTGTTTTAAATTGATTCTTTATGATTTTATAAAAGGATGGGTCAGACAATGATATTGTGATTTATGAATCTGATGTGGAGCTATTTACCAAAGATGTGGCAGGCTGTTTTTATAGCAGGGATGCAAGCTTAGGCAAGGTGTTTAATTGTATGCTGCCTTGAATTCATTAGTGCTGCATTCAGCGCACATCACGAGCGCCTTGTGTGGGACTCAGATTCAGGAAGACACGAAATATGAAGCATGATTTAGCTCACTACATCCATTGGTTATTTTTGAGATGTAAGTCAGGGAAACCTCAAGGAGACACTCCTGTCCAAAAATTAGAACTTTCAGCTTCAATTAAATTACATTGCTTTAAATCTTTTTTCTCTTTGTGCTAAGCCTCTCACCCAGGGCCTGTGCAGAGGAGGGAAGAGTCTCTACCCCTCAGCTGCTCTCTAGATCATCCAAATCATTGAGAAAACTCAGGTCATCTGGCACATTATTAGCACACTGAAAACTCCAGACAATCATCAGAAGGTTGAAGAGCTTGCGGGGACTCTTCCTTACTCTGAGAATCCGCTGCTACTTTCCATCCATCTCCTATAACTAAAAATGTAAGCTCATTTAAAAATTCATTGAGAAATATAATCCAGAGCTTTGGATTATCGCCTGCTCCCGTGGTATCTAGGGGAGTTTATTGTGGTTACCTTCTCATGGCTGAGACAAATGTCCAGCCAGAAGTAGCTGAGGGGAGGAAAGGGCTTATTTCAGGCTTGCATATTCCAGGGGAACACCATCAAAGGCAGAGGAAGCTGGCTCACTTTAGATCCACAGCAGAGAGAAACACAACTGCCGGCAGCAGAAGCCCCAAGCAAAAGCCAGAGCTCAAAACTGGCTCCTACACCGAGTAGGGTGGGATTTAAGATCTACACCCAGAGGCATCTCTTCTCAACCAGGGGTGACCCTGCTGCAGACTAAAGGAGGAAGTTTAATCTTAATCAACAGTACCTGAGTCTATGGGGCCCTACATTCAAACCACCACAGAGCAGGTCAGAGAATGCAGCATTTTCACAAAAACCAATAATAATAATTTTTTTTAAAAGGCAGTTGGTGGGAAGTTCTTGAATAGGATTATGGAGGAAATGCTTTTGGTAAACTTGAGAAGCATTGGGTTAAGCAGAGCAAAAGCACAGTTATTTATTGTGAGATGTCAGGTCTAGGAGTTTTTGGTAGGGTAATGTGCCAGGTGAAGCAGAGTTTTCTCAGGACGATTCTGTTTACTTTTCTGCCTGCAGATCACACACTGGGTTGGCCTCCCAGAGCACTTTCTGAAATGCTGCACTGTGTGTGTTAACATGAAAGATTAGACTGGGATTTAAGAAGCAAGTGTCTCCTACATTTTAATCCTCACCCATCTGATATACCCACTACTCCTTGGATGAGAAGCATTGTCTTTGCAGAACATGGTAGGAATCAGCAAGTGTCTGAGGGCCGCCTGGGTTTTGTGGTCACACTTTGCAGATGTGTGTTTTTGCATCCAACTGTGAAATTTCACCAGTGAATTTGAATTATATGTATTAGCCAGATGAGAAGGCACATTTCTCAGAACTTCAGTCTATTTTCTAACTCCAGTTTGCCCTGCTTCCAATATTCTCTTATTCATCACCATGCCTCTCATTTTTTACACTGTAAATGTCAGCTGCTCAGATCAACTGGAAGTTAGGAAGGTAGATCTGATGCATTATTAATGTTTCAGCCTCATATCACACTTCTGACCGAAGAGCCCGGGGCTCAAGGAAGTTCGCAATAAAGCAGAACTCACATGAGTTGTCAGGAGGGTAGGTGGGTAGGTAGGGGAACAGGAGGGACCCAGGTAAAGTTTGGTAAATGCTGGCAAATCGATCAGATGAAATTCTTAAAATAAAAGACGATACAACATGCCACCCCTGAGTCCACTGCCGATGGATGGCACGTATGACCAGGTCAGCTCTCTGACATCTCAATCTGCCTCAGGCTCCCCGAATGCAAATGTCTCTGCTGGCCAAGCCTATGGGCCTCTCACCTTGAAGTGAGTCTGCCTGTCATGTCCCTGCTGCCTTTGCTGGCCTCATACCTTCTCCTCATGCTCAGCTCACTTTCCTCACCCCAGAGGCTGTTTCGCTCACCGTTTCCTCCATTGCCTCTTTTCTTTTCCTTTTTTTTTATTGTCCATAATGAGTTACATTGTTTAGTGGGCCAACCATGAGTTGTTATCCCCAATTCCTCATTGTCCCCTTCCCCATCCCCAGTCAGCTGGATATCCTCCTCCGTGGGCCTTCTGGATCAGTCCTTGGGGCAGGGGATCATGGATAGCCTAGGAGTCAGCCCGGTTCTGCCAGCCCTAGTGTGTTGTTACTTAGAGGGGTCATGCCTCTGGGTATTCTCCCCCCCCATGGCTCTCACAATCTTTCTGCCCCCTCTTCCACTCAGTTCCCTGAGTCCTGGTGGGTATTAAGGCTGCTTTAATGTTGTAGGCTTAGGGGTTTTTGCCTCTTTATCTTGATCATTTTCTCAGATCTCATCCCAGACTGTCTCCCAGCTCAGCTATGGCCTGGGCCCATCCATACGTCTTTCACTCCATTCTGCCGAGTCCTCCATGTAAGTTTCAGGCAGAGTGACATCCCACGTGATTCCATTCTGTAACTCCCCGATTCCCTCATTATAATGATCCCAAAGTTTTAATATTCAACTTTCCAGACGGGCTTCACCTTGAGTCTCCATCACAAGCCTTCAAGTTAACGTCATCAGGACTTCAACATCCACTTAACGGTCTCCCTCCCTTATGGTTCCTGTTTCCTGGAGTCACTGTCACTCACCGCTAGATGTACACTTGGGAACTCTAGACAGAGCAAAAGTACTTTACAAAGGGCTTCAGACAGAGAAGGAACACAAACGAAATATGCAATGAGCGGTTGTTGAATTGCGTTTGTGAACATAGAGGAAGAAATCCCTCCCCATGGTGCCAGAGGGAATCCATTACTGACAGCCTGGTTTCTACAACACGGGAATATAGGACAATCGTGGAGGGAAAAGAGACACACGATTCAGTAACCACACTGAAGACTGTCAAATGAGTATTTTTAGATGATGCATCTGCATAAAACTAGTATCAGATATAGAAAAGCATCTAATTCAACATGTTCATGCATCATCAGATTTGGCAAGTGTGCTCCACGCGCGGTATTTCAGATACAGCATCACCTGGGCTATTTTTTGTGATGTTGGGGTGCTGGAGGAACTACTGGAGAAGACTCATTCTAGAAAAATAGTATCTGCTCAAGGACATCTGAGAAAAATGATTTCAAAATTGTTCCCTATGCATCAAAGGACAAGGGCAGACTGAGAAAGTCATCCCATCGCTTTAAACCCCTGCTGTAGGGCTTAAGGTTCTTACATTCTATTCAAATTTAATTTGATTAATATTCAGAGAGAATATTCATGGAGTTTCCTGAGGAAGTTCATTGTCATGGTTTGGATATTTTCTCCATTGTCAGAGTAAATGCTCAACATTAGTGAGAACTGATAGATGCCAGTCTAGCTAATTAGCTAATTGAAAAAAGTATCACGTTTAAATAAATAAATTATATACATATATATATATATATAGAGAGAGAGCTTTATTTATTTATTCGCAAGCAGAAAGAGAATGAAGAGAGGGAGAGAGAGAGAGAGAGAGAGAGGGAGAGAGAGAGAGAGAGAGAGAGAATGGGCACACCAGGGCCTCCAGCCACTGCAAACCAACTCCAGTTACACACCACGTCGTGCTTTATGTGGGTCTGGAATTGAACCCGAGTCATTAGGCTTTGCAGGCAAGTGCCAAAACTGCTGAGACATCTCTCCAGCCCAAGTATCACATTTTAAAATGGAAAATACTATTTCTAACTTAAAAAAAATTCTAGGCACTCTCTATTATTTTATTTAATAATTTTTCAAGCAGAGAGATACAGAGAGAAGAGAGAGAGAGAGAGAGAGAGAGAGGGAGAGAGAGAGAGAGAGAGAGAGAGAGAGAGAGAGAGAGAGCGCACCAGGGCCACCACCTTGTGGGTCTGGCTTATATGGGTCCTGGTGAATTGAACCGGGGGCCTTGGGCACTGGAGGCAAGTGCCTTAACCGCTGAGCCATCTCTCCAGCCCGCACTTCTCTATTTTGCTGTGCGTGTGTTGTGTGTGTTCATGAGTGTGAGTGCAGGTGGGCACATGCCATGAAGCTCTGGTGGAGGTCAGTCCTCACCCCCTCCTTTGAGGCAGGGTCTTACATTGCTTACTGATGGTCCTACGTCCTTCCAGTGGACACTCGAGTCTCCATCTCCTTTCCCACCTGAGGTATGGCTGGGATTACAAACACCTTTCAGGGTCTCTGGCTTCTCTGGGTGCTGGAGTCTTGACCTCAGGTACGCGTGACTCACGACCAAAGTGCTCTCCGCACTGAGCCAACTCTCTGCCCTGCATTTAAACCCTTTTCATCATTCATTGCCCGTTACTCAGTCAAGCAGTACGCTATTACATATTTTCTGCCTTTTAAATACCTGTCAAATATATCTTGAAAATTTTTGTCCAATACTGGAATTAGGCATTAATCTTTAAAGGCCTTAGATGGATTTCATGGAAATGATGGTCTTTCCTTGTGTTTGCATATATCTAGAGGTTTTGAAATTATAGCAGGACATTTCATGTTTAATGACTACAGTACATTCCACATTGCCATTGAAAATGTGTCTCCTCCCAAGTTTTGGCAGTCATATTGGGGGAAACCCCATCTCGCAGTAGTCGCTAATTAGTAAAAGGTGACATTGGCTCAGAGTGGGGGTTCCTGCACAGTACATGCTCTGTGTGAGTTTGCATAGATGGTCACCATATGGTGACACCCAGGGCACACCATGTTTTCCGGTTCCTCTGGGGCAGAGAAGGAACCAAATGAGAAGAGTCTCCCTGAACCAGTGCTTCCCCAGAACACTACCTGTGACCAGGAGCCCAGCCTTCGGACCACGCCCTCCAGTGTCAATAAGAGAACTAAATATTTGCTGAAGATTGATGGCATTTTTAGAAATGTACCAGCAAAAAGAACGCGGATACTATCTGCCTCTTTGACAATTAAAAAAAGCGAATCTCTGTGACTTTCTTCCAACGAAAATAAAAATGCCAACTGGTATTTACCATCAGGAAGGCACACTTTGGCAGGATCTCTGGAGAGTGCCATGCAGTGAAGTGGGCTGTTTCCTGAAATTGTTCTTGAATATCAGGATGAGAAGAAATCAGAAGCCATTCATGCATGGTTCAAGCAGAAAGTTTTAGGAGTGGAACTAGTCTTTCAGCTATAATAATCCTCAAGCAGAAGCAGAGATGTAACCTGAATTTTAAAAGAGTTCTTTTTTGATTTTTTTTTAGCTTATGAAAAAGGAAATGAAACAGGCCCAAGCATATTATAACCCAAAGTCTGTTAAACTGTGACCTTTCATTCAACCAGATTATTCTGTCATTCTAGAATTACAAATCCTGGGCTTGATGTCCCCACGTATTTCACATTCAAACCTCTCTGAGACTCAGGTGAAGAAATAGTCTTTCTTTCTCAGGAGGGATGGAAGGTGACCCAACGCTTATCTTATTTTGCTTTTCCCCCAGAAAGTAGATAAAATAGAGGAAGTTACTGATACTGCCAAGAGAGGGATGCAGTGGGGCAGACAGAACAACTCCTTCCTCAGATGCAAGTGTCTGTTGGTGTGCTGCTATTAAAACCAAGGCCACCCGTGCTGACAAGAGCAGCTCCTGTGTGGAGTCCCTTGAAATGGCACTGAGACACATCCCTGCGGCCCCAGGCCTCTCTCAAGACCAGTGGGCTCAGGTGCCCTCCTGATCATCGCTCTGTCCCAACACTAGGTCTCATGCCTGAGTGTCTTGTTTAAAATTAAGACATCTATTTGCATATGTGTATGCTGCATGTTTTTGGGGGCACGCATGCCACGGAGAGCATGTGGAGGTCACAGGAGTGGCCTGTGCGCCACCTCCTCAGAAAAAGTTTCACGTTTGCCACTGGAAACAACTCTGGCTTTTTCTGCGTGCTGAGGAGTTGAACCTCGGTTGACAGGCTTTGCAAGCAGGTGCCTTTGACCGGTGAGCCCTCTCCAGTCCAGGCCCTTGAGTTTCTCCTGAAACTAGGTGCTTAGATCTTATGGACTGAATTCTTCCCATTTAGTCTGATCAGATGACTGCTTTGCCCCCTGATTTCAAGCATCACCTCCACAATGCCAACTGCCTTGAAAATCACTATTTTTCCTATCAAGAGACAGAAATATGCACCGGTAAAATTACTTGTTGCTTGTCTCTGGTCAATTGTAAAATCCGTTTATTCTAGTGGTTTAGGTGACCTGAAGGTTATCAAAAAAATTGATGATGGGATTGATTTATATTTAACCGAGGCTCTTAAAGCTGAGGAGCTGGTGCTTGGATCTTATTCATTATTTTTATTCTAGCTTCAAGCACTAGCATGAATTGAAGAGTATAGACTTGATACTTAAACATCTCTGAGTCCAAATGCTCAGCAGCTATGCTTGCTGGCCTTCCGTTCTATAGGAAAAAAGTGTTGATTGTATATTCAAGCTACTGAAATAGATATAGTCCGTTGTGGTGTCACCCACACATAAACATTGGTGATGATAATACACCGTTCAGGGGCTGGAGAGATGGCTAAGCAGTTAAGGCACTTGCTTCCAGTGCCTAAGGCCCCGGGTTCAATTCCCCAGGACCCACATAAGCCAGACCCACAAGGTGGTGGCTCTGATGCTCTATCTATCTGTCTATCTATCTATCTATCATCTATCTATCTCTCTCTCTCTGTATCTCTCTGCTTGAAAAATGAATAAATAAAATATTTTTTAAAAAAATACAACGTTCAGGGACTGGGAGAGATAACTGGTCAGTAAAGGGCTGGCCACACAAACATGAAGAACTGGACTGGATCCTGGGAACTTTTAACCCAGAACCTCTGAACCCAGAGCCAATGAGGTAGAGACAGGTGCATCCTGGGTGCTCAATGGCCAGACAATCAGGCACACTTGGCCAACTTCATGCCAGCGAGAAACCTTATCTCAAAAAAAGATGGGCTTTTCTTCTGGTCTCCACACACCTGAGCATGTGTCAATAAATATTCATGCTCCACACATTTCAGTTAACACCCTACGTTCTCATCCTTAATCTCTAGCTTTCAAAATAAAAGCTGAAAATCTTTTTCCATAATGAGCCAGAGAGTTAAGGTTTTACATTTAAATTTTGAAGGACGAATTATCTTGGCTGCGTATCTTCTATGAGACAGCCAGAAGCGCCATGCCCACACCGGTGGTCATGGCTTCCTGCAGGCGGAACCTTACTTACCAGGTCCTGGCAGCTGACTCATGGCAGGAGTCCAGCTTGCTGACCAGTCTTTAAAGCAAAACTCCCAACTCACTGGTTTCCACTTAACGTTCCCAGATCCAAACAGTCAAATGACCAGCGCTGGTCCATTTCTCTTACATTACAGAAAATAAAAGTTAGGGCCTCAGGATGATTTATTTTAATTATAAATGGTGATTTTAAAAATGTTTTTCCATTTTCCTGACTTTCTGGGCTTCATCTTCTTTTCATTTTACTAAAACACTTGAGGAAATGCTGCAGATTATTGTTTCTGTCATTTAAAAAATTTGTGTTTGACACTTTGATACACACAAACAATGCGTTTTGATCCCACTTCGCACAGTTCCTACCTTCTCTCCCCTCCCTTCCACTTAAGTCTCCCTTCTCCCCATCATATCGCCATTATTTCCATGTCTTGTTTGTCGCTTGTCCCGCTGATTTAGACTAAGATCGCCAGCTAGAGAGACGTCTCGGTGGGTAAAGCACTTGCCTGCAAAGCCTAATGACCCAGGCTCTATTCTGGAGTGCCCGGGGAAAGTCTCACGCACAGAGTGCTGCGTGTATCTGGAGTTGGTTTGCAGAGGCTGGAGGCCCTGTCTTGGCACTTTTCTCTGTCTCTGTTTGCTCGATCTCTCTCTGCTTGCAAATAAACAAATATATATTTTTAAAAACACAGCCATTATTAAAAAAATGAAGGTCACTTCCATGATCATGGGTGGGTGGTTACTTACTGGAGAACGTGGTCCATCCAGTGGTTACATCACTAAAGGACATAGCACCTGTCACCGGGCAATCACCCGTTTCCCCTATTTCCATGCGAGATGAGGGGCCTGATGCAGTCAGCTTTCTAGTTGCTGCGCAGGAAGAACCCAAACAAAAGCGGATTCGAGGGGAGACTCCATACTGGCAGGGAAAACGATGGCATGAGCAGAGGGCTGGACTCTGCCACAGCGCTGTGCAAACAGCGGCAGGAAGGTGTGCCAAACTCTGGCAAGGGGAAGATGGCTTATAACCCCATAAGCCCGCCCCCAACAACACAGCTTTATCGAGGTTGTAAAACCCAAACTGCCATCAGCTGAGGATCGATCTATCAGAACACATTCAATTGTTTGTGGGGGACACCTGTATCAAACCATGACAGGGCCCAATGGACCTAGACCTCATCTGTGGAAAATATTTTTTGACATTATTTCCTTGGCTATGTAAGAATCTGTTTTTTTCTACTGTCACCACTGCTGGTCACAGAAAACACTTGGGCAAGAGAAAATATTCAAAATTAGTATTATGTGTCTGGAAGACCAAATAAACAAATAAATAAGAAAAACAAAACTTTGTTACTAGATGGCAGACTCAGGTTCTAGGTTGACTCCCTCTTTAAATGAGGAGCTCATTCGGATGATAAGTAAGGTAATTAAAGTCGTCTTTCAAGATTATGAGTGTAAAGAATGAAAGATTAGCGGAGGAAATGGAAGTTCTAAGCACTCCTGGCAAATGCTGAAACACTCTTTAGTCTAGTGTTATCTGGTTATTACTGAGTGCTAGGAAATACCCATAAGTGCACATTTTATTAATCAAAGGAAATGCCATGATCTTCAACTGCTCATTAGCTGAGACCTTCAGTGACTACCATTTAAGACTGTTTTATTTTTCTCTGCTAACTCCCCTTGGCAGTTAAGTTCTAACATAACACATAAATCAATTTTCCTCAGTGGATAGTCTCTGTCTGTCACAATACCCACACAATGTCACTTCCCCTGACATGAACACACACACACACACACACACACACACACACACACACACACACACACAAATGCACGCACGCACACACATGTCTCTACATTTTTGAAATTTTAATTTGTATTTTCCAGTTATTTTCCCTTTTTAATTGCATGGAAAATTTCCTCTCTCTGACATTCAGGGGAAGCTTGAATATTAGCCATCAAAACGGAATATTGGTTATCTCAATTATACTCGGAGCTGATCTGACTCTAAGGGTCACCAAAGTCTTCATTACTCCTCTGAAATAAATAAATGACTGTGTTACATTACCCGCTCTCAAATGACTATTAAATCCATCACAGGAGGAGGGTCTTCCTTAATACTCCCTCCTCCAGTGGGTAGTGAAATACATCCACTTTCTATCATATAAAGGGGCTTTTGACTTAGTGACGGGCAGAGCTCCTGGGAGTCAGGTGCATAACCTTGTTAAGAGCAGAGTTAGGATGGGATCTTCCCATGCGGACACCCACTGGGAGGCAGACAGCTTGGGTGTGCACTGCACTAAGCCTTCCTCCATTGACTGCATCCCGGTGCACAGCGTAGAATCAATACGAAGACCTAAAAGTACATGTAAAGCCCATTTCATGTCTCTTGCCAAATGCAAAGAATTTCCCAGGGAAAGTTTCTTAACCATCTGTGCAAACAAGAGAAGAGTATAGCACAAGCAAGGCAGATAGAAACTTCTCATTTCCCAGCCCTATCCCACCCTTAACTCGGTTTCAATTTTCATGTGTGTTTAGGAAAAAAAAATGGTTATGAAGTTTTAGTGGAAGAAATACAGGGTTTCCAGAATACATCCACGTCACTCAGGTTTTGCGAAATCTAATTTCATAGGACACAGTCTGCATATGGATGTTCTTCTTAAGATTTAGACTCCTAGAGCTGGTTGTATGTTGAGTGTGTGATCTGGGCACATGAGAGGTGGAGGCTTCACCATGGGGAGCTTCAGGCTACCCTCAGGTTGACAGCGAGTTCTAGAACAGGCATGAGACCCTTTTCAAAAAAATGTCCCTGATTTTTTAAATGTGTTAATCTTGATTATGTCATTATGATACGGGGAAATCTTGGCACAGTTATATTTGTTTTTTACTGTTGAATTCCCTCCCCCCCAGTTCGTGTCCTCTAATGCAAAAGAATTATACACAGGGACCGAAATAAGTATTATTACATATTTATTCTAATTAATTAGTTAAGAAGAAAAGGGAATTGGATGGGGAAGCCTCCCAGTCACCTTACAGAGTTCTCCAGCCACCAGTGTGGGGAGAACACCTGGAGAGTTTAACAGAACTTAAGTTGTTCAACTGAATAAGCAGCAGAAGAAAAGATAACAGGGAGTTCCCATCATGAGAAAGAGAGAGATTCATGAGGGAAAAAGTCTAGAGCCTGTCTCCACCCCAGCCATTAGCTGTGGTGGGGGTAGGCCTGACCTTCCTAAGACCTGGATCAGAGGTTCTTCTACTCCATTGCCATGTGGGGGAAGAGACCCACTTCCTCTAGGGAAGTTAATTTAAGTTTTTCCCCAGGTGAGTCCGAGAGACAGCTGATTGGTTCATATCTGACCAATCATTTCTTGCCCCTAGGTTGTAGCTCTAGCTAGACACCTCCCACTCAAGGGGAGGGGTTTCTTTGCAGATGCCTGACCCTGTCACAATTGGATATAAAGAATAAATTTGTGTAAATGTAGCTTTCCATATTTAGTCATGAGAAGATTAAACCTCAGATTAAACTTCTTATTTAATGGCTCAAAAATTTGAGAGATTAATCTGACTCCCCCCTTTCCTTACTCTGCCTCACAAAACACCCCTGTAGACCTACCCTCTAACACCAGTGTTGAAAAGATCATGCTGATGTAAAATGTAGTTTCCTGTGAGTAAACACGAACTTTATTCTTGATAAAAGATACATGGGAGCCATTTTTTCTTTACTGAGAAGTGCCATGTGTGAGTGTGCATGTGTGTGCGTGTA
>PVHP010028992.1:0-22672 GCA_004024765.1 Zapus hudsonius
CAGGGGAGGGAGAGAGGGGAGGAGGGAAGGAAGGGAAGAAGGGAGAGAGAAGAGGATGGAGGGAAGAGGGGAGGTAAAGGGGACTAGAAGAGAGAGGGGTCTGGAAAGGGGAGGGGAGAAGAGAGGGATGGGGCAGTGGGGGGAGAAGGGAGAGAGGGAAGCTGGGAGCAGAAACTCCTAGAACTCTAGACTTCTGTGGAATGGATGATGGTGAGGGTTTGGGGGAGGTGGAGGCTCTGGGAGGAGACTGTGGGGAGGACCGCAGGAGGCGGGAAAAAGCGGCCTGGGAGAACAGTGGACAGAGCAGGGCTCTGGACAGGGAGAGGAGGGCAGGAGCAGGAAGTCCTGGAAGGGATGGGGTGGAGGGAGAAGGTAAAACCCCGGGAGAAAGAGGTGGGATCCAGAATTGGAGGCAGGGCCAGCAGGTGCGTAGTGTCCAGGAGTGGAGGGGAGAGCTGAGGGGAGGCAATGTCCAGGTTGTGTCCTGAGCTTCATTGTGAGCTCACCCCCCTTCATCTGATTAGAAGGAGGGAGCCTCAGACCCACTCTCCAGACCAGGCCAACCAAGGCTTTAGAAGTTTTTGAAGTGGATCTCATCCAGAGCTTTGGGCTTAGGGACATGGAGGCCCTGGCTCTGAGCCCCTGGTCCAGACCTGTGGGCTGGTCACACCTTACTTTGAAGCACCTCTCCACCCCTCCCCGCATACTCTCACCTCCCATAGGTGCTGGCAGCAGGTGCTGGGGACACACAGAGAGGTGTGAAGCTGGTGCCAGCCTAGAAACTGGAAGGAAGAGGGGGAGGAGGCCTGGGAGAGGTCAGCAGGTCCCTTCATCTACTTTCCTGCACACCCCTCCCCAGAGGCTGGGCTCTGCAGGGGAAACTCAGAAGGGCTAAGAGGAGGCAATAGACGAGGAACGGGACCCTTCCAGATGTTAAAGTGATGGCAGAAACTCCCCCCTATCTTTCTCCCTGCCCTCCCCCAAAGTCCATACTAACCAGATGAGGAGGAAAGGGAAGAATAAAGGTTACTTTTCTCAAAGCCAGGATCCTAGGAACATGGCCTGGAGCCACGATGGCCAGGATGGCCCCACTCCACGAACCAGGCAGTAGAGACCAGAAACCAGTCTAGGGAGGCTGGCAGGAAATCGAGACAGACATCTGTTGGGAGCCACAGCCTGCCTTGGAGAGACCCAAAGCTAACTGAGAGGCAAGTTCAAGGGGGAAATGAGGAAGAGGAGGTACCTGTCAGGGCAAGTCCAGCAGGAGGCGCTGTGGAGCACTAAACCTGGCACTTAAGCCATAGCTAGAACTTGGTAAATAGGCTGGATAAGGTAGGTGAAGACACAGGACCAGGGGTGACACCAGCTGACCTTGGGGCTGGCAGCACTTCCTGGCCACTGGTTGGTAAGTAAGGGGGTGCAGATGGTAGCAGGTCCTAACTCTGTACTTATAAGAGGGCTCCAGATCTGAGCTCAGAACTTTCAGGGAAGGTGGGGGAGGAGACCAGAAAGCCCTTCTTAGGTGTCCTGACCTACTTAGAAGAAATGGCTTAACATTGCTGGAGGGACAGAGAAAGCTCACCCTCTATGGGACTTAAGAAGGTGGTTCAGGGGCTGGAGAGTTGGCTCAGCGGTTAACGTGCTTGCCTGCAATGCCTAATGACCCGGGTTCATATAAACCAGATGCACAAAGTGGTGTGTGCATCTGGAGTTTGTTTGCAGTGACTAGAAGCCCTGGTGCATCCATTTTCTCTCTCTCTCTCTCTCTTTCTCTCTCCCTCCCTTCCTTCTTGCAACTAAATAAACAAAATATTAAAAAATTTTTTTTTGTTTTTTCGAGGTAGGGTCTCACTGTAGTCCAGGCTGGCCTAGAATTCACTATGTAGTCTCAGGGTGGCCTTGAACTCAAGGCAATCCTCCTACCTTTACCTCCCGAGTGCTGGGATTAAAGGCATGCACCACCACGCCCGGCTTCTGTTTTCTATAAGAAGAAAAGAGAAGCTTAAAAATATACAGATATGGGGTTGGAGATATTGCTCAGTGGTTAAGGCACTTGCCTGCAAAGTCTAATGACCTGAGTTGGATTCCCCAGTACCCACATAAAGCCAGAGGCACAAAGTGGCCCATGCATCTGGAGTTTGTTTGAAATAGCTGGAGGCCCTGGCACAGCCATTCTCTGTCTTTCTTCTCTCTGCTTGCCAATAAATATATAAAAATATTTAAAACAAAAATTTAAATATATTGACAGATTGATAAGGAAATCCTCTGTTGGGCCTGACTTGTGGCTCATGCCTTTCATCACAGCACTGGGGAGGCAGATGTAAGAGGATTGTGGAGAGTTCAAGGCCAGCCTGTGACTACAGAGTGAGTTCCAAAATATTTTTTGAATTTTTTTTTGTTTTTTGTTTTTTTGAGGTAGGGTCTTGTTCTAGCCCAGGCTGACCTGGAACTCACTATGTAGTCTCAGGGTGGCCTTGAACTCACGGCAATCCTCCTACCTCTGCCTCCCAAGTGCTGGGATTAAAGGCGTGTGCCACCACGCCCGGCTTTTTTTTTTGAATTTTTTTTGTTCCAAAATATATATTTTAAAAAAATAAAAAGGGGGACTGGAGAAATGGCTCAATGGTTAAGGTGCTTGTCTGCAGAGCCTAACTACCTGAGCCCAATTCCCCAGTACCCACATAAAGCCAGATACACAAGGTATTGCATGCATCTGGAGTCCGTTTGCAGCAGCTGGAGGCCCTAGAGCGGGACCCATTCTCACTGTCTCTCCTTGCAAATAAATAAATAAATAAATAAATAAATAAATAAATAAATAAATAAATAAATAAGTAAAAATTTAAAAAGAAGGTGGTCCAGACTATGAAGAGAATAAGATGGTGGCTGGGAGGTAAAAGTTGGTGGGAACCAGCAGTCTGACTGGCAGGAGGCACTGGGGAGGTGGCATTTGTACTCTGCCTCTGTGTTGAGAAGAAGGGCAAGTACCTGGGCAGAGGACCCGAAATGACAGACAGGGAGCCTGTTTGAGAGGGAGAGATGAGATAGGACTAGTGGAAGCATAGTGAGAAGGGGAGGGGAGATGTGAGGATGGAGCCTGGGTTTTGCTCAAAAACCAGAACCAACCTCCAAGCCACCCAGCGTCTCCTCTTTGCCCAAAGCAACAACTCAAAACTCCAGCTAAGGCCAGACCTGAGCCATGTGAACATGACCCCATTTCATTCATCTTTTCCTCTGTCTGTCTGTCTGTCTCTCTTTCTTTCTCTCCTTCATTTCTTATTTATTTATTTGTGGGCGGGGGGAGGTAGGAGAATGACCTGGGCAGTCAGGCTTTGCAAGCAAGTGCCTTTAATTACAGAGTCATCTCTCTAGCCCCCCCCCCCTTTTTTCAAAATAAGTTCTCACTCTAGCCCAGGCTGACCTGGAAACTCACACTCTGTAGTCTTAGGTTGGCCTTGAACTCACAGGAATAAACCTACTTCTGCCTCCAGAGTTTTGGGATTAAAGTGTGTCACCGTGCCTGTTTTTTTTTTCTTTTTTGAGACACATTTTCATGTGGCCGGGCTGGCCTTGAAGTCACTGTGTAGCTGTGATTCTCCTGTCTCTACCTCCCAAATGCTGGGATTATAGGTGTGTACTGTCATAACTGCCTATGTGGTGCCAGGCATCAAAACCCGGGCGTGTGTGTGCCCGTGTGAGCGCGCGCGCGCACACACACACACACACACACACACACACACACACACACACACACACACCAGTGATGGAGCTCGTTACTAGTCCTGCCAACCAGATCCAAGCCTCCTGGTGGATGCAAGGTGAAGCTTACCAAATCTTCTGGCTAAGGGTGCCACAAGGGAGTCTAAGCCTCAAAGCCCAGGACCTTGGGGGAATCAGACTGCAGCTGGCCATTACAGTCCTGTGACGTTAGCATTACGTGGGGCAGAGACACTCTCTCCTTCCCTCCTTGAAAGCCAGCACTTGGTGATAATCAGAACACAACCAACTTTTTTGTTGTTGTTGTTTGTTTTTTGGAGGTAGGGTCTGCTCTCTCCCAGGCTGACCTGGAATTCACTCTGTAGTCTCAGGTTGGCCTCAAACTTATGGCGATCCTCCTATCTCTGCCTCCTGAGTGCTGGGATTACAGATATGTGCCACCATACCTGGCAGCTTTTGCAAGTGAACTGGATATGTGCCAGATACCACGTGATTCCTTCAGCCTGGAAAAGCTCGGGGTGTCCGTGTTCAATTGTGCCCCATTGGTGGATGGTTTTGTCTTCGTGAGGCCAGGGTTTATGAAAGCAGAGCCTCGGGTCCAGGCCTTCCTTGCACTGCTTGCTGTCCACATGTGGCTTCAAATCAGTGACTTTGAGGAGGGAAGCAAGCCTGGTCTGTTTGTGGAACAGGAAACAAGCATGGTTGTGGCCATGTTGACTCTGAAGGATGAGATCCTGTTCCAGTGTGCAGCGCAGACCCCATCAGTAAGCAGGCAGTGTCATTTAAGAGTGCAGTGGGGCCTGGGGGCTCAGGGAGAGTGCTTGCCTGATATGTACCCAGGGGTCCAATCTTCAGCACCACAAAAAAGAAAGAAAGTAGGGCTGGGGAAATGGCTCAGTGGTTTCCATGTTGCAGGGATGAACATCCACCAAACACAACTTATGTGAGGAAGGGGTTTATTTTCAAGCTTACAGATCCAGGAGAAGTTCCATCAATGGCGGAAGAAGCTGGCTCCCTTTCAATAAATCCAAGCAGAGAGAGAAACCACCAGCAGCCAGCAAACACCAAAAATCAGCAAGCAGGACCCCCATCACTCAAACCACTCTGTATACCTTTGGACTGGACCCCCAGGATCCTCCCTCAGTGACACCTCTCCAACCAGGTGGCTGGGAGACCCAAGTTACAAGCTTTAATAAAACACCTGAGTCTATGGGGGACATACAGTCAAACTACCACAGGGAGGAAGGAAGGAAGGAAGAAAAGGGGAAGAGAGAGGAGAGAAAGCAAGGCATTATCTTCCTTGCAACTTATGTGCATCAATTTCCCCCCTGGGGCTGAGTTGTTAGGACTTGAACATGTCTGAGGTTGTATGGACCTATAACTGTCTCACAGGTTCTTTTTTGGCAGAAGGACATGATGAAAAATGCCCAGGACGCTTCAGGCACCGGGAGTCAGGTTCAGATGTAACCTGTTCCCCTATACACTTGTGTACTTGAACACTTGGTTCCCAGCTGGGGGTTCCAGCTGACAGTTTTAGGAGGTTGTGAAACCTTTAGGAGATGAGGCCTCCCTGGAGGAGACAGATCATTGTAGGGTTGGGTCCAGGTTTTGAAAGTCTGGCTCCACTTCCTGTTCCGTAGGCTTCCTGATCTGCTGAGGTGTGAGGTGTCCCACGGAGCTGTGCCCTGTCAAACCTTGGACGATCATTATTGGTTCTTTCACATGAAGTTGACTCTTGCCAGGTATTTGGTGAAAGTGATAAGAAAAATAAACAAATACAATGGGTATATGGATTCTCTTTAATTTTTTTTCTCAGTGTTCTGTGTATTTGATATTTTCCATAAATATTTGAGGGGGCAGTCAGCAGAAAGAAGAAACATCTAGGGCAGTATGTCACCTGCAGTTAACCCTTCTCTTCTTGCCTAAGTATTTCTCTCTCTGTACCATCCTTGGAGGCGGCCCTGGTATCACTCATCCTCAGAAGTGATCACCTCACACACCCTCCCATGAGAGCAGGTTCCCTGTAACTGTCACCCCATGCTCTTGTTCTTCTCGGTGACATTTTTGTTGTTGTTGTTGTTTTTCAAAATAGGGTCTCACTTTAGCCCAGGCTGACCTGAAATTCACTATGTAGTCTCAGGGTGTCCTCAAACTCATGGTGAGTCTCCTACTTCTGCCTCTCAAGGGCTGGGATTAAAGGGGTGCACCACTGCACCTGGCTCAGTGACATTTTTAAAAGTTAAATTTAATTAACTTATTTATTTGAGAGAAAGAGAGGAAAGAGAGAGAGAGAGAGAGAGAGAGAGAGAGAGAGAGAGAGAGAGAGAGAATGGGCACACCACAGCCTCCAGCCACTGCAAATGAACTCCAGACACATGCACCACCTTGTGCATCTGGCTTTACGTGGGTGCTGGGGAATGGAACTTGGGTCCTTCTGCTTTGCAGGCAAATGCCTTAACTGCTATGCCATTTCTCCAGCCCTCAGTGACTTTTTAAAAACTTTTTATTGGCAACCTTCATACCTGCACACTATGTGCCAGATCATAATCCCCTCCCGCAACCCTCCTTGGTTTCTCCTCCCCTCCCCCCTCCAGCGAACCCATTCTTCTTTCCAAACTAGTTCCTATTCGATTTTGATATCATTGGGCTTTTTTTTTTTCCTGCCCTCTTATTATTTAATCTTGTGGAGGTCATGGATGCCACAGCCACTTTGTGTCTGGATGACAGCATTCCAAAGTCCTCCTCCTTTTCCTTCGGCTGTTACATTCTTTCTGTCACCTCTTCCATGACGGTCCCTAAGCTTGGGAGGGTGTGACGGCGATGTCTTTCTGAGTCCTGAACGCACCACTGTCATTTCTTCTCAGCATTTTAGTGAGTGTTGAGTCTCCCTTGTGGTCACTGTCGTCTGAAAAGAGAAGCTTCTCTAACCAAAAGTGAGAGCAGCATTCATCTGTGGCCATAAACATAAATATGCAGAGGGCAATTTGGTGGGCATAACATATGCATTTAGCCAAACACCATGGTAGCTTCCTCCCTAGGGCTTATGATCTCCCCAGTCATGGGCATTTGATTAGGTTTCCAGTAGCAGGAATGAATTTCCTCCCATGGAGTGGGTCTCGAGTCCATTCAGAGAACAGTTGATTATTTCCATAACAGACATGCTACCACTGTGCCGTTCAGCACATTTTGCCTGGCTGGCCAGTTATGTAGCTTGCAAGGTCCACTGTTGGTTAACACTCTTTAAAAAATTTTTTTAAATTCATTATTTTTAAAAAATATTTTACTTATTCATTTTCAATCAGAAAGAGAAAGTCTGGCTTATGTGGGTACTGAGGAATTGAACTGGGAGCCTTAGGCCCTGGAGGCAAGTGCCTTAACCGCTGAGCCATCTCTCCAGCCCCCATGGTTAACACTCTTGATGGCTTTTCTCCCCCAATAGGTTCCATTGCTTTAGCCAGCGCCACGACAACAAGTCAAACAGGGAGGAGGCTTCCAGATCGGCTCCAGCTTGATTTCTCAGTGACCTGCAGCCCCAGGATGTCTTTGGCAATAGGGTCTGACCATCTAGTTGGTGGGCAGCCGAGAGCCTTGGCCATAGTCTGTGTTGTTTTGGGGAAAATCAGGGGCACCTCTCATCAACACCTCTTCAGTAAAATTTTCTGAAACACTCTATCTCTCTGCTCTTATGTTCCATTCTCTTCTCAAACAGCAGCTGGCTGCCTCCATGGTCAAAGCCATCAACAACTCCTGTCTACAGATCAGTGACTCTCTGGCCGTGGTCGTATCACCTTCTCGAATTCTCCCCATCCTTCCATGAGGTTTCTCCAAGCCCTCTCCAACGCCTCCTCCCTCACCATGCCAGGGTGTCTTCACTGGCCTCTCCTCCATGCTTGATCCCTAAATGTGCAAACGAAGCCTCAGGACCCCAGCCCTCTGTACTTCCGTCTCTCCCCCTAGGTGTTCCTACCTCCATGCTCCGAATCCCCAGGGAGGTCCCCAGCCCCATGGCTGCACCAGTCACACACGCCTCCTTTGCCTCCAGTCTTCCTTACTTCGCCAGTCCCTCCTCATGTCCAGTCCATCATCCATCTGTTCCCGTGACTCTACTTACAAAGTGCATTTAAACATTCTCTTTCAGGGCTGGAGAAATGGCTCAGCGGTTAAGGCACTTGCCTCCAGTGCCTAAGGCCCTGGGTTCAGTTCCTCAGGACCCACATAAGCCAGACCCACAAGGTGGTGGCCCTGGTGTGCTCTCTCCTCTCTCTCTCTCTCTCTCTCTCTCTCTCTCTCTCTCTCTCTCTCTCTCTCTCTGTATCTCTCTGCTTGAAAAATGAATAAATAAACATTCTCTTTCACCACCATGATGGTGCCATCTTCATCGTGTCCAGGGCCAACTGAAGGTCCCCTCGCTTGGCTTATGACTGTTGCGTTTACCTCCTTCCAGGAGGTCTCCACAAAGCAGCTCTGTTAACCAGTGAAGTATTTCAAATGCTCTGAGGGCTGCCCACCGAACCCCACAGTCAGTGCCGCCATCCTGCATGGCAAGGCATCTAAGGCCCTCTGGGGCTGAGCGCATCTGCGCCTCACAATGCTCAGTATCCCTCACCTCAGGAGGATCATCTGCCTCAGGGCCTTTGCACCAGCTCCTCTCTGCTAGGTGCTCACAGGCTGGCTCTTGTTCTCTGACCTCCTCCTCTCTTCCTCTTCCTCCTTCTCCTCCTTCTTCCTCCTCCTCCTCCCCTTCCCCTCTTTCTCCTCTCCCCTTCTCCCCTCCTCCTTCTCCCCTCTTCCTCCCCCTTCTTCTCTCCCTCCTCCTCTTTAGCAAAGAGACAGAAAAAGACACAGGGAGAGAATGAGCGAGCCAGGCTTCTGGCCACTGCAAATGAATTCCAGATGCATGTGCCACTTTGTGAATTTGGCTTTTATGTGGGTACTGGGGAATCAAACCCAGGTCATTAAGCTTTGCAGGCAAGTGCCTTAACTGCTGAGAAATCCCGCCAGTCTCTCTCTCTCTCTCTCTCTCTCTCTCTCTCTCTCTCTCTCTCTCTCTCTTCCAGTTTTTTGAGGCAGAGTCTCACTCTAGCCCAGGCTGACCTGGAATTCACTATGTAGTCTCAGGGTGGCCTTGAACTCTTGGCAAGTCTCCTACCTCGGTCTCCCAGTGCTGGAATTAAAGGCGTGCGCCACCACACCAGGCAGGAATCATGCATTTTCTTTAGTAGAGATGACACACGCGGGGAGCTCCTGCTCCTCACCACTGTGGTGAGCCCAGTGCTGACTTCCTCTGCAGCAAGTAAGCCTGAGAGAAGACAGTCCACGAGCCCCAACAATGCAGAGAGCCCCGAGACCGAATAGGACTGTGATCTTCAAGAGGAGAGAGGCACAGGAGTCAGCTCTTTTCACCTCCTCTCCTGACCAGCCTGCCTCAGAGAAGCTGGTGCAGCCCTGGCCCAGGAGGCAAGCACTGATGGTCTGGAAGCTGCAGAGGGTCGGGGCTTGCGGTGACCAGAGCTTTGGGAACTGCTGGAGACAGGCCCCCAGAGACCTGGGCAGGACTCAGCCTCGGGCCCCTGCCAAGGATCACACTGCCTCTGCAGAGAGGGGGACCTGGAGGCCCTGCGTAGGCATCTGCTTTGAGGATGATAGGCAAGCAGACACAGTGCCAGGCCCTCACCAAGACGAAACTCAGAAGGGCTTGCCTCAGGGGAAAGGCTCACACCCCCAAGTGAAGGGTGCCCCCTAGAAGCAAGAACTGAGAAGAGATGGGTCTTTAATCCCAGCACTCAGGAGGCAGAGGTAGGAGGATCTCTGTGAGTTCAAGGCCATTCTGAGACTACATAGTGAATTCCAGGTCAGCCTGGGACAGAGCAAGACTCTACCTTGGAAAAACCAATAAAATAAAATAACAAAATAAAATAAAATGGAGGAAAGGAGGACAAATACCCCAAGGTTGTTCTGGAACCTGCACCATGGCACAGATACACACACACACACACACACACACACACACACACACACACACACACACACACACACCCCAAACACCAAATTTATAAAAAGAAACAGGGAAACGAGACCATGATGAAGACCTCCACAACCATCAATAGAAACAGACCGCAAGATGACCCAGATGTTGAGATTGAGACAGAACGCAAGGAAAGCAGCTCGTGGGGATTGTTTGGGAACTCAAAGAATGAAGAAGGCAGTGCTGGAAGGTGGAAGATGTCAGCAGCCATAAAGGTAATGAGAAACAGGATCAAGGGGAGTGCGTGACTGTACCCAGACTTTTTTTTTTTTTTTTTTGGTTTTTCGAGGTAGGGTCTCTCTCTAGCCCAGGTTGACCTGGAATTCACTATGTAGTCTCAGGGTGGCCTTGAACTCACGGTGATCCTCCTACCTCTGCCTCTCAAATGCTGGGATTAAAGGCGTGCATCACCACGCCAGGCTTGTACCCAGACTTTTTAAGAAACATTTTCCAAATCATTTCACAGGGCAGCAGATTCCAATATCAAAACCTGACATTACAAGAAAAGAAAATTAGAGTCCTCTATCCCTCGTGAGCACAGATGGAAAAAAAAATCCTTAATAAAATATTGGAAAATCAAAATAGTAATATATGAAAAGGTTAAGACATAGTGAGCAAGGGGATTCAGACCAGGAAAACAATATTTGTTTAACATTCAAAAAGCCATGAGTGGAATTTAGCATATCACACAATACAAGGAGGAAGTCACACGATTATCTCAATAGACACAAGAAAAACTGCAATATTGTCTCTATTCAGACAATATCATGTGTGGAAAGCCTAAAGGTATTGGCAAAACCAACTTCTGGAATAAAAATGGGAATTTAGCTAGGTTGTTAGTTAAATGGTAAATATAAAAACTTGAGTTATGGTTTTATGCACTAGGTCAAAATGAAAAACTTAAATTCCTCAACAGTATAACATGCAGAAAAGTAGCCTTAAGGGAAGGATGAATAAGAATGGCTGCTTTTAAAAATGTGTATACCCGGCCAGGCATGGTGGCACATGCCTTTAATCCCAGCACTCGGGAGGCAGAGGTAGGAGGATTGCTGTGAGTTCAAGGCCACCCTGAGACTACATAGTGAATTCCAGGTCAGCCTGGGCTGGAGTGAGACCCTACCTTGAAAAACCAAAAAAAAAATGTGTATACCCATATATTAATGCTCCTCTCACTTTTGGTTGGAGAAATTTCTGTTTTCAGATGGCAGTGACCACTGAGATAACTCAAAAGACACCACAGTGCTAAGAAGTGACAGTGGAATGTTCAGCACTGGGACATCTCTATCACACTTCCCGAGGCTCAGGGTCTATTGTGGAAGAGGTGGAGGAAAGATTGTAAGAGCCAAAGGAAGGGGAGGACTGCTCACAATGCAAACTTCCAGATACAAAATGGCCTTGATAAACCGGGTACTTGGGAGGCAGAGGAAGGAGGATCGCCATGAGTTCGAAGCCACCCTGAGACTACATAGTGAATTCCAGGTCAGCCTGGGCTACAGCAAGACCCTACCTCGAAAAACAAACAAAATAAATGGTCTTGATATTCACGACCTTGAAGTGCCTGACAATACCTATACATAATGGGAGGAAAAGATGATGTCACTGAAACAAAATAGAGACTAATTGAGGTTGGGGGGATATGAGGGAGAGGGGATTGGAGAGGTGGAGAGGGAATTATCATGGTTTATTGTTTATAATTATGGAAACTGTCAATCAAAAGTTTAAAAAATAAAAGCGATATTTTAAAAACTAGTGTTACAGAAAGACTCAATGAGAGGCCAGGTTCCTGAGGTGAAGCCTGAATATGGTTAAGATGTCAACCCATGTAATACCAGGGGCTGGAGAGATGGCTCAGTTGGTAAAGTATCTGTCTTACAAGCATGAAGACTTCAGTTCAGTTCCCAGAATCCATGTAACATGGTGGCACATGCCTGTAATCTCAGTGCTGGGGAGATGGAGCCAGAAGGATCCCTGGGCCTCACTGGCCAGGCAGACCAGTTTAATGGGTGAAGTCCAGGCCAGTGAGAGGCCCTATCTCAAAAAAATAGTGGGCAGCGGGGCATGATGGCACATACCTTTGATCCCAGTATTCAGAAAGCAGAGGCAGGAGGATCACCATGAGTTTGAGGCCAGCCTGGGACTACAGAGTGAGTTGCAGGTCAGCCTGGGCTAGAGTAAGACCTTACCTTGAAACAAACAAACAAATAAATAAACAAAAATGGTGGGCAGTGTACCCAAGGACAACACCTGAGGTTGTCCTATGGTCTCTCCATGAAGGTATACACACACCCACACCCACCCACACAAACAAACAAACAAACAAACAACAATTCCAGGGCTCGAGAAATGGCTCAGCGGTTAAAGCACTTGCCTGCAGTGCCTAAGGCCCTGGGTTCAATTCCCCAGGACCCACATAAGCCAGACCCACAAGGTGGTGGCCCTGGTGCTCTCTCTCTCTCTCTGCTTGAAAATGAATAAATAAAATAAAAAATAAAAAAAACAATTCCAGCAGGCTTTTGTAGAAATGGATGAGCTCACATGGAAACATAAAGAATTTTAAATAGTCAAAACAGTCCTGAAAAGAAAGCCGGGGAAGCAAGCTGTTTGATTTCAAACTTACCAGGAAACCTCAGACACTTGGAGTGTGGTTTTGGTATGAGAACAGATAAAGAAGAAAAGAAGAGAGAGTCCTTGTAGAGATCCATGTTTAAAATAAAATGTTCCCTCCACAAAGGAGTCAAAGGGATTCACAGAGCAGCAAACACTGTGATACATGTGTGGAAAACAACTTCAACCCATGCCTCGTAGCATACACAAGAATTAATGGAAAGGCTGGAGAGATGGCTCTGTGGTTAAGGAGCTGGCCTGCAAAGCCTAACAACCTAGGTTTGAGTCCCAAGTATCCACTTAAAGCCACATGCACAAAGTGGCACATGCATCTGGAGTCCGTTTGTAGTGGCTGGAGGCTCTGGCTTACCCATTTTCTGTCTGTCTCTCTTTTATCTCTCCCTCTCTGCCTGCAAATGAATTGTTTTGTTTTTTTGAGGTAGGGTCTCACTCTAGCTCAGGCTGACCTGGAATTCACTATGTAGTCTCAGGGTGGCCTTGAACTCACAGCGATCCTTCTACCTCTGCCTCCCGAGTGCTGGGATTAAAGGCGTGCGCCACCACGCCCGGTGCAAATGATTTTTTTTTTTTAAAAAAGAATTAGTTCAAGGTGGATTGTGCATCTAAACAAAACTGGAACTATAAAGCATCAGGAAGAATTTTTTTTGTTGGTTTTTCAAGGTAGGGTCTCGCTCTAGCCCAGGCTGACCTGGAACTCATTACATAGTCTCAAGGTGACCTTGAGCTCATGGCGATCCTCCTACCTCTGCCTCCCGAGTGCTGGGATTAAAGAAATACTCTACCATGCCCAGCTAGGAAGAAAATATTTTTGCATTTGAGAAACATATATTTCCTAGATAAGGCAAAGGAAGTAATAACCATAATAATTAGACTTAATGAAGTCTAAAATACTTATTAGAAATCATATTAAGCCAATGAACATACAAGACACAGGCCTGGTGGCAATATTCATACTTCACATATATGAGAAGGAGATGAGTGTAGACCATACGCAAAACTTCTGCACGTTGTGCTGGAGAGATGGCTCCACTGTCCCCAGTGCCCACGGAAAGCCAGATGCACAAAGTGGCCCATGCATCTGGAGTTCATTTGCACTGGCTAGAGGCCCTGATGCACCCATATTCATTCTCTCTCTCCTTGCAAATAAATAAAATATATTAACAAAAAGAACTTCGAAAGGTCAATAGTACACGGTGATCAAGTCAGTAAAAGCAAAAGGAAACTATAAGAGCAGGCATTTTGCCATGGAAAACATACAGTCAGCCATCAGGTACACGAATTCACAGAAAGCAGCACACTCACATGCCATTTTAGGGCAGGGGAGACGGCTCAGCGATTACAAGTACCTACTGCCAACCAGCATTTGATTCTCCTTGACACCCACACAAAGTCAGATGCATGAGCTGTAATCCCAACGAGTCTTTGGCAATGGGAGATAGAGCCAGGACAAGTCAGAAGCTCACAAGCAGCTGCAAAAAAGATTCTGTCTCTAAAGAAAGTGGAAGGAGAGGGAATGGAGAGGTGGCTCAGCAGTTAGGTCGCTTGCCTGCAAAGCCTAAGAACCTGAGTTCAATTCCCGAGTACCCACTTAATGTCAGATGTACAAGGTAGCATGCATCTGGAGTTGGTTTGCACTGGCAGGAAGCCCTGACATGCCCATTCTCTCTCTCTCTCTCTCTCTCTCCTCTTTCTGTTATTCCCAAAATAAATAAATAAAATTTAAAAATGGGCAAAGGATGGGGCTGGAGAGATGGCTTAGAGGTTAAGGTGCTTGCCTGCAAAGCCTAAGGACTGGGGTTTGATTCCCCAGTACCCATGTAAGTCAGATGTACAAAGGGGGACATGTACCTGGAGTTCATTAACAGTGGCAGGAGATCCTGGTGGGCCCATAGCGCCTCTCTCTCTCTCTCTCTCTCTCTCTCTCTCTCTCTCTCTCTCTCTCTGTCTCTCCCTCCCTCACTCAAATAAATAGTTTTTTTTAATGAATAAAGAGCCAGGTGTGGTGCTGCATGCCTTTAATCCCAGCATTCGGGAGGCAGAGGTAGGAGGATCACCATGAGTTCAAGGCCAGCCTGAGACTACATAGTGAATTCCAGGTCAGCCTGGGCTAGAGCGAGACCCTACCTCGGAAAACAAAAACAAAGAAAAAGAAGGTAGGGTCTGAATAGACACTTCACTAAAAAGAAACATGAGTGTTTCATAAACACATGGAGAGGCATTCATAACGGAAGCAGAGCTCAGTGGTCAAGAGCTTACCTCCTGTGTGGGAGGCCTTGGTTTGATTCCCACAACCACAAAAATAAATAGATTTCTTAAAAATAAAGCTATTCAAGGGTTCAGGAGATTCCTCAGTGGATAAAGTGCTTGGGACACAAGTGTGAGTACCTGAGTTTGGATTTCCAAGACACACATAGAAGCCAGATGCTGTTCCTAGGATGTCCACAGTGAGGAGGAGGCAGAGGCAGGATGCTGTCTCTCAGTCCCAAGCAGTTGTTTCCTCTTTATATAGCTTTAGTTCGGGGTCCTGCAACCCTTTTCCAGACCTGTTGACTTCCTGTGTCGCTGGAATTTCCTTCCTCCACAGCTTGCCTCTCAGGAAGGGCTGTTTGCTTCTAGCTAACATCCTGAATCTCCAGAGCCTCCCTTCTCTCTTCAATTTGGAGGAAATCTGCTACACTATATATATATATGTATATATATGTATATATACATATATATAAAACATTTACTTTTCTTTCCTTCCTTCCTTCCTTCCTTCCTTCCTTCCTTCCTTCCTTCCTTCCTTCCTTCCTTCCTTCCTTCCTTCCTTCCTTTCTTTCTTTCTTTCTTTCTTTCTTTCTTTCTTTCTTTCTTTCTTTCTTTCTTTCTTTGCCAGATGTGGTGGTGCACATCCGTAATCTCAGGATTTGGGAGGCAGAGATAGGAGGATCAGGAGTTAGAAGCTAGTCTGGAATACATGAGAATCTGCCTCAAAATAAAGGAAGGGAGGGGCTGGAGAGATTGCTCAGTGGTTAAGGCACGTGCCTGCAAAGCCTAACAACCCAAGTTCCATTTCCTGGTACCCAGGTAAAGCCAGATGCACAAGGTGGCACATGCATCTGGAATTCATTTGCAGTAGCTAGAGGCTCTGGCGTGCCCATTCTGTGCCTTTTTCTATCTCTTGAGTAAATTAAATAAATAAAATATGTTTAAGAAATAAAGGAAGGAAGAGAGGAAAGGAAATACGAAGGGAGGGAGGGAGGAGGGAGGAAGAGGGAAACGTTCTAGGCTCTCATCTTCTGGATCCAGTCTTGCTGAAACAGTTTGGTGCTTTCCACTCAGTCTCTAATAGCGCCGTTTGAATCATACTTCATGCAAAATGTTTTCCTTCTGCTTTTATTCTGAATGTTGCCTCATCGACATCCCCATGCTGACTTGGATTCCGCAAAATGTCACTTTAAATGGCTGTGTAATACTCTACCGAGGGGATGTAGTCCCATAGGTAATTTAACCACTCCCTTCTAGTTGGGTACTTGGGTAATTTCATTTTTGAAAGACCATCATGATGGCCCTCTTTGTCTATAAATCTCTGACTCATATAGGTTCTTAAACATGGAGTCAAATACATTCAAGGACTTGGGCATTTTTTCCCCTGTGTTTGACATGAACCACCAAATTGCTTTTGGAAAAGAGGGTAGCGATTTCAATGTCAACAAAGGGCACCACGTGAATGCCTGCTTTGCACACTCTCACTGGTTTTGGGGAGCTTAGAGAGGTTATTGCTGATTGACTGGGATTAAAAAAAAAGATACTCAGCAGTTCTATTGCTTTATCAGAAGGAACTCAATAAAACAGCTAGTGTGAAAACCACTTTAACTTTTTCAGAAAACTTTTGTTAGTGAACCATCGTCAGCTGATCGGGATTTATATGATGGAAATACCAGGAGAAGCAGACAAAACATATTCAAGCAGGGCTGGAAAGATGGTTCATAGGTTAAAGGCACTTGCTTGCAAAGCCTAAAGGCCTGGAGTTCAATTCCCCAGTGCCCACTTAAATCCAGATGCACAAAGTGGTGCATGCTTCTGGAGTTTGTTTGCAGTGGCAAGAGGCCCTGGCATGCCCATTCTCTCTCTCTCTTTTTCTTTCTCTCTGCTCACAAAAAAGAAATAAAATTTTAAAAAACATTTTAACAAAGATATATTTCAAAGAATCAATCATAATAGCCAAATTTAGGTAAGTGCCTTAACCACTGAACCATCTCCCCAGTATCCTAGCCAAATTTAAAATAATAACAAAATAAATAAATAACAAAAATGAGTGGCGTGTGACCTCGGGTTTCCTGTTCCGTCTCCAGCCATCTCTGACCTGCTGACAAAACATTTGTTCCCCCCCCCTTCAAATTGCATTTAGACCAAGTGCTGGGCTGGTGACAGTGGACATAGTGAAATCAGAGGGGACCATTCAAACCACCCTCAGGACAATGGACTCAGAAAACTGACTTATCCCCCTTCCAGACAGACTGGAATAGAGCCCGGGACCTCTAGCATGTAAATATTCTACCACACTCCAGCCCAGTGGAGGATTTCATCACCTTGGTTTTCTTGTCTCATTTTTTTCCTCTTTTTTTCTTTTTCAAGGGAGGGTCTCATTCTAGCCCATGGAAATCTGGAATTCACTCTGTAGTTCCAGGCTGGTATCGAACTCACAGCGATCATCCTTCCTCTGCCTCCCGAGTGCTGGGATTAAAGACATGTGCTACCATTCCAGGATAGTTTCTTCATCTTTAAAACATTGTGAAATCAAGCTGGAGCTGAGCTGGAAACCTCCTTCCTGTTAACCAGTTGACAGAAAGCTGGGAAAAGCTACGGTTGCCTGCAGTCCTATGGGAGAGAGAAATCATCAACGGTGGTGAACAGCAGTGGACCTTGCAAGCCTGAAGACTGGCCAGCCAGGCCAAATGTGCCAACTGGGGCAATAGTGGCACATCTATTGTGGGGGAAACCAACTGCTCTCTAATTGGACTGGAGGCCTTACAGCACTGTGATCATACACATATAATAATGCTACTCTCACTCTTGTCTAGAGAAGCTTCTCTTTTTAGATGGTGGTGACCACTGGGATCACTCCAAAGACACCACAGTGCTGAGAAGAAATGACAGTGGAGGGGCTGGAGAGATGGCTCAGCGGTTAAGGCACTTGCCTATAAAGCAGAAGGATCTGAGTTAAATTCCCACATAAAGCCAGATGCACAAGGTGGTGCATGTGTCTGGAGTTTGTATGCAGTGGCTGGAGGCCTTGGCGTGTCCATTCTCTCTCTCTCTATCTGTCTCTTTTCTCTCAAATAAATAAAATACTTTTTAAATAAAAGAAGTGACAGTGAAGTTCAGCACTGGGACATCTCTATCACACTTCCCGAGGCTCAGGGTCTATTGTGGAAGAGGTGTAGGAAAGATTGTAAGAGTCAAAGGAAGGGGAGGACTGCTTACAACTCAAACTTCCAGACACAAAATGACCTTGATATTCATGACTTCACAGTGCCTGATAATACCTATACATAATGGGAGAAGATGATGACACCGGAACAAATCAGAGACTAATTGAGAGGGGGAAGAGATATGAGGGACGGCGGGGAGGGAATCATAATGGTTTATTGTCTATAATTATGGAAGCTGTCAATAAAAAAGTTGAAAAAAAATAAAGGAGTTGGCCAGGCATGTTGCTGCATGCCTATAGTCCCAGCACTTGAGAGGCAGAGGCAGAAGGATCGCCATAAATTCGAGGCCAGCCCTGGGGCTACATAGTGAGTTCAAGGTCAGCATGAACTAGAGTGAGACCCTATATTAAAAAATAAAAGCTGGGCATGGTGGTGCACACTTTTAATCCCAGCACTCGGGAGGCAGAGGTAGGAGGGTCAATATGAGTTTGAGGCCAGCTTGGAACTTCAGAATGAGTTCCAGGTCAGCCTGAGCTAGAGAGAAATCCTACCTCAAAAAAAATGCAATAAAATTGGAAAATTGAAAGTTCATGCCATCCGGCAACCAGGAGGCTGAGGCAGGAGGACCTGTCACAAATTCCAGGCCAACCTAGCCTGTAGAATGAGATCCTGTCTCAGTAAAACAAAAAAACTGGGCTGTCAGTAATGGTCTTGCTCTGCAAGTGTAAGGATGTGAGTTTGATCCCTATAACAGTGTTTTTTTAAAAGCTGGGTGTGGCAGCATGTTTGTAACCCCAGCACTGGACAGGAGCTTGCTGACCAACCAGTTTGATTCAGTTGGTGAGCATCAGGTCAACGAGAGATGTTGTCTCAAAAAAGGCATTTCTAAGGAGTGACACCCAAGGTGATCCTCTGGTTTTCACACACACATCTGTGCCCATGCACCTGCACATACACACACGTAAAACACATGAAATAGAAAAATAAGGGGTAGGAGAGATGGCTCAGCTGTTAAGGAGCTTGCCTGCAAAGCCTGATGTCCAGAGTTCAATTTCTAATACACATGTAAAGCCAGATGCACAAAGAGGGGGAATGTGTCTGGGGTTTGTTTGCAGTGGCTACAGGCACACCATTTTCTCTCTCTTTCTCTCTCTCTCTCTCTCTGCTTGCATATATATATATATAGACACATATGTACATATATTCAAAAGAAAAGAAACAAAAAATAGAGCTGGTTGTGATGACATACACCTGTAATCCCAGCACTTGGGAGGCAAAGGCAGGAGGATCAGCAGCCGGGACTACATAGGAGTTGGATGCCAGCCTGGGCTACATGAGACAATTCAAACGATTAAACAAATAAAAGGCAATCAATCTAATTGTGGAGTTGCCTGCACCAGGGTCATGGAGACAGACACTGAGGAGACTCCAAACATACCAAAGCAGACATCCAGAAGCTGCTGAGAGCTTAACACTAAAGGAAACGTAAAACACCTTCCCCCCCCCAAAAAAAAGCTGGGCATGGTGGCACACACCTTTTATTCCAGCATTTAGGAGGAAGAGGTCACTCTGAGACTACATAGTAAAATCCAGATTGGTCTGGGCTAGAGTGAGACCTTACCTTGAAAACCCAAACACACACACACAACTCAGGGAATTTTATGGATGAGGGAGTCGGAAAGATTGTAAGAGCCACAGGGTAGGAGGGAATATCCAGATGCATTGCCCAAGCTGATGTTAAACTCATTGTATGTAATCCAGGCTGGCTTTGAACTTTTAGATTCTCCCAATTCTATTTCTCAGTGCTGGGGTAACAAGCAGAGGCCACCCAACATATCAGGCTCAGAACTTCTTGAGGCCAGCCTGGGCTACATAGAAACATCATGGAAGAGATTAGGTGCTCTGTCCAAGATCACCTAAAACCAGCACCCAGAGGGACTCAAATGTTGGGTCATCATTTTTCCATTTTCCAGACAGGAAGTGCCTCTGAAGTCTCAGGAATGGCCACGGGGAAATGGTGGGGGTCTTCTGATCCCATGTGGGGCTGTTCTGCCTTCACTGGGTGGTCTTGTGGCTAAGCGGAACAGATGTTTCCCCCTGGGGCCAGTACACACTATGGTGTGTTGTGTGTTGAGAAGGATGGTGGAGAGGCAGGCTCTCTGTTCTCTCCATCACCGGCAGAGTGGAAGGTAGTGTGCCCACCGATCGCTCCACACCCTACCCCACTCTCCTCCCAGGTCTGCAAGTCTTCCCGAACCTTCTCTACAGCAGTGTTATGTGACTCACTGGCTAGTGGTCCATGCTGGACATCACAGTGTGTCACAGGCCTCCAGACCTCTGCGTCCCTGCCACTGAGCCTGGATCAGACCCAGACATGAGCCAGACTCCCACCTCAAGCTGCTTGGGCAAGCCTGCCAGATCAATACAGGATTCTTGTTCCAAGTGGTGGTTTGGTGTTTATATAGCAAAAGTTGATCATTTTAGGAAGTGTTTTGTTTTGCTTGGTTTTGGTTTTGAATTTTTTTTTTTTGAGACAGGGTCTCATTTTTATCTAGCTGCCCTGAACCTGGGCCTGCTTCAAACTCATGGAGATCCTCCTTCCTTAGCCTCCTGAGTGCTGGGGTTAAAGGTGTATGCCACCACACCCAGCGGATGTTGGTGTTTCTTTAAAACATTTTTTATTTAATTTGAAAAAGAGAGAAGGCCTCTTGTGGCTGCAAACAAACTTCAAACACATGCACCACTTTGTGCATCTGGCTTTATGTGGATACTGGGGAATTGAACCCTGGGTCGGCAGGCTTTGCAAACAAATACATTCTCCCTAGCCCAAATTTTGGTTATTATTATTGTTTATATGTGTGTAGTGTGCATGTAACTTGAGTTAGATGACCCCCATAAACTCATGTGTTCTGTACGCTTGGTTCCCAGCTGGTGGCAGGAAATTTGGGAGGTGGTGCCTCGCTAGAGGAGGTGTGTTGTTAGGCCTAGGGGCATTATAGGCAACTCTCTCTTGCTAGAATTCAGCTCTCTCTCCTGCTGCTGTTTTCCACCTGTTGTGACAGAGGTGATGTCCAGCCTCTACTCATGCCATGCTTTCCTCTGTCATTATGAAGTTTCCCCTTAAGACTGTGAGCCTAAATACAAACTTTCCTTCTTTCAGCTGCTTTTGGGCAGGTGCTTTGTCCCAGCAACGAGAAGGTAACTGCAACAATGTTCATATGTAAGTGTGTGCACACATGTACCATGGCTCATTATGTGTGGGTGGGGTCTCACTCCAGTCCAGGCTGACCTGGAACTCATTCTGTAGTCCCAGGCTGGCCTTGAATTCATAGAGATCCTCCTACCTTTGCCTCCCAAGTGCTGGAATTAAAGGGGGGGGGTACCACCATGCCCAGCTCTCTTTTAAAAATATTTTTATTTTGTTGCAAGCAGAGAGAGAGAGACACACACAGAGAGAGAATGGGTGGGCCAGGGCTTCCAGTTACTGCTAATAAATTTCAGATGCATGCACCACTTTGTGCATCTGGCTTTATGTGGGTACTGGGGAATTGAACATGGGTTAATAGGCCTTGCAGGCAAGTGCCTTCACTTCTGGTTTTGAGGGTTGATTTGTTTGTTGTTTTGGCTTTTCGAGGTAGGGTCTCACTCTAGCCCAGGCTGACCTGGAGTTCACTCTGAGTCTCACAGTGATCCTTCTACCTTGGCCTCCTGAGTGCTGGGATGAAAGGCATGCACCACCAAGCCTTAGCCTTTTTTTAAAAAAATATTTTATTTATTTATTTGAGAGAGAGAGAGAGAGAGAGAGAGAGAGAGAGAGAGAGAGGGAGGCAGACAGAGAATATGGGCGCACCAGGGCCTCCAAGCCACTGCAAATGAACTCCAGACACATGTGCCCTCTTGTGCATCTGGATATATATGGGCACTGGGGAATCGAACTCTGGTCCTTCTGCATTTCAGGCAAACGCCTTAGCTGCTAAGCCATCTCTTCAGCCCAAGCCTTAGCCTTTGAGCCATCTCTCCTCTCTCTCTCTCTCTCTCTCTCTCTCTCTCTCTCTCTCTCTCTCTCTCTCTGTTGCTCTTTATTGCAGAGCTTCTGAGAAATTCTCCTTTTTCTGCCTCCCATCCTGCTTTCCTCATGCTGGGGTTACACTTTACCAACTGCCTACGTTTTTATGGGATTGGACTCAATCTTTGTTATGTGACAAGTTCTTTCCACTGAGCCATCTCCCCAGCCTCATAAAAAAAAAAAACTTTAAAAAAATGGGTTTTTTTTTTTCGTAGATATAGCTGTGAGATCATGCGATGAGGCATCAGTGAAGGTCTGAGGACACACTCGGTCCTCGCCCCCCACCATTTTAAAAGCAGAGTTTCTCATTCACCGCTGCCTTCACCAGGCTCTCTGGGCCGAGAACTTCTAGGAGATTCTCCTGTCTCTGCCCCCCAGCTTGCCATAAATGTGCCGAAATTACAGTCACCTACTCTTGTGTAGAAAAGGCTAAATGTGAAGTATTGATCTATTGATTCATTGTAAGTGCTGACTGCTTGGGAGCTAAGCTTCTCTTTGTCCAACAGCAGATAGAAAATCACAGAGGGGAAACTTTCTAGAAAGAAGCCCACAGGGAGATAGAAAGAGAGAAGAATTTGGAATAAAATAGGGGTTGGTTGCCCTTAACAATGACCTGATCACTGAGTGGACCGCCAAGTATGTTTAGAAACTTCCTGTATGTTGAGACTTTTAAAAAATATTTTATTTATTCATTTTCAAGCAGAGAGAGAGAGAAAGAGAGAGAGAGAGAGAGAGAGAGAGAGAGAGAGAGAGCACCAGGGCCACCACCTTGTGGGTCTGGCTTATGTGGGTCCTGGGGAATTGAACCCGGGGCCTTAGGCACTGGAG
>PVHP010028993.1:0-22752 GCA_004024765.1 Zapus hudsonius
AAATCCTTAAACACAATTTAAATACCAGGGCGATGTTACAAAACCAAACCATAACAATAATCATTGTAAAATGAGAAATAACATAATAGAACCTTTCAAAATTCATTAATTTCTATAAGGTGTCTACAACAGGGCTCAACATATTTCAACTTGTAATCATGTCTGGCCTCTGCAACTAAAGTCTAGGCATTAGAGCACATCCAAATCATTTGTTTATTCATGGTCTTTAGCTACCTTCATAGTGACAGTGGAATTGCCTAGTTGCACCTGAGTTCTTTTGCCTCACATGGCTTAGATATTTATTATCAATCCCTACACAGAAGAAAGGATAATTTTGTAATTGATCACCATGAAATCAGTATCATAGATGATATCTTGCTTGCAAAATGATTACATCATCAGCCACCCCTACGTTTGCAAATGCTTAGGGTGGCTTTTGAGTAATGGGGATGAGATTTCACTAATTCAATAGTGTTTATGGCCTCATCCCTTTGAGACCTGGGCAGACACAGATTCAAGCTTCAGGCTACAGCTTCAGAGCAGAGGATAATGGGTTGGTCAATATCAGATGAAACCCATAGTTCATTAATTGCCATTTTTTGGAGTTTAACAGCCAGCCTGCATATAAAATCATTCCCAAGAAATGTGGATTCCTCTCCTGGGATGACTTTCATTTATCTTTATGTATTAGAATGCTGCCATGCCAAATCAATCAATTTAAACCCAGTTGAACTGATCTCCCACAGGCCCTAGAAATCGATGATTCAAATGAAAAAGGATCCTGAAGGAAGATGTGGAAATGTTAAAAATCCAGCTCGTTCTTAAACAGATAGCACAGCATTGGATATGGAGGATTCCTGTTCATTCTCTTCAGACACTGCCCTCCTGTTTGCAAAGTGTCTGGCTCTGATTACAATATTTTTCACATTGATTAACTAAGGTCTGCCAAACACTACCACACATTTTTAAATAATACACAATCACTTTCTCAGAAAGTAAACCCAGTCCAGCAAGCCACAGGAAACTATTTAGACAACAAAGTTACTAACAGGTAACTCAGGATACCTCTCCCCCAATTATAAGTACTTATTATATGTTTAAATTCATCACAATTAGGTGCCTTACAGATTCAAAATTACCAATGTCTTGTTATAATAATGAGATTTCCAGGGTATCGCTTTTGCAATTTACATATTTTACTTGCCAGATTGACAAACTAATTTAATCCAATAAGTATTTATTTTGTCATGCTTGTAAATAAAAAATTGTAGTCACTTTGAGATATGAATTTGAATTACACATGGAACCTCTTCTAAGCTAAAATTGCAATGTTGTAGACATATCTGTATGTATATATGGTTAAAAATAGTGAGGTGTAATGAATGAAATGTTTGTGGAAGACCTTAACCTGGAAATAATTGATAATATTCAAGTAATTGCTCTTTTGATAATATAAACCACAGTTCTTTTAATAATATAAAACAGTAATTTAGAACAACCTTTACACTTAGCTCAAATGAAACACGACATAAACTTGCACACATAATTGCAAGATAACAAACCTATAGGTATCAACTTAATCTCAAAACTCCATTTCAGAATAAATATAAAATTATCAAATTTATAGAGCATACTTAGCATATATAAATAATTTAAACTTAATTATATGAATTGCATCTCGATTTAATTAACCTATTAGATATATATTGATCTCTGTCAAAATGAAATATCTATTATGTGAAATGTTTACACATTCATTTCATTTACCAATTGTTGGGAGATAAATTAATTTTTCTATAAGTGGTTATCTTAATTTTAGACAAGATATATGTCTTGATGTCATCAATTTATACTTTGAAATTTCAGTCAAAGAGAAATCATAGACTTTCAATATTAAGCAATCAAAAGACAGGAACACAAATCTTGCAATAACTGAGTTTTTCAGATTTTCAGTTATAATGTATCCACATCAAAGCTCATCTTGTAATGTACTTTCCATATGAATAAATGTTGGGAAGCAAACAATTTTTTTCTTCATCATGAAACTTAAACATCACTATAGTAATTGCTTTTATAATTCCTTATTCTGTGATACTAAAGAAGTCTTTTCTGAAACTCTCCTTTCTTTTCAGTGAAAAAAATGAAAGTGTATGCTTGCTTTCTCAAGTTATACTTACATAAAGTAACATTCCGAGTTTAGCATTTAGATGGTTACTGGTTAATTAAATCATCTATTATGAATTCTTTCAAGATAAAGAAGAAAAAACAGAGTCATTCTAAGGGAAAGGCATCTTAAAGTGAAGAATATTTTGAAATAGATCTGGTTTTACAAACAGAAATAGACAAGTTCTAGGAACTACAGATTTTTTCCAGGTAAGTGTTCTGAAAACTGCACATCAGTTATCAAATTGGACATAATGTCTGTGGAATATTAAAATAAGAAATAAGGCTTCTAAATTTCATTAAAATCAACTTGGAAAGAAGAGAATAAAATTAAATATTATATTATGGTGATTAATATAAATAATGAATCATACAACATCTTAATGAGTATCTGTTGAATGCTTAGTGAATTTGAACATGTGTATTTTCATGTTACTTCTGTGTGTCAGTTATCACTAATGCAAAGTCACTGGAAAATGTTAAAATATTTAATGTTTAAAATATAACTGCACTGAGGTAGACAACATATTTAATGTAAGCCATTATATTAAATGGCTTTAGATAGTCCTTTTTCTTGGAGTGATTTATGTCAATTTTGAAAGAAAAACTAAGGGCTGGAGAGATTTCTCAGCGGTTAAGGCCCCAGGTTCAATTCCCCAGGACCCACATAAGCCAGACTCACAAGGTGGTGGCCCTGGTTCTCTCTCTCTCTCTCTCTCTCTCTCTCTCTCTCTCTCTCTCTCTCTCTGTCTATCTCTCTCTGTCTCTCTCTCTCTCTCTTTCTCCTCGAAAATGAATCAATAAAATATTTAAAAAGAAAACCAAAAGAAACCTTAAAAAAAAGAAAAAAGGAAAAACTAAATATATACCTGCCCAGGAAAAATACAATTTCAAAAGAAAAACCAAATATACACCTGCCCAGGAATACACACAATTTCACAAGAAAAAAACAAATGTACACCTTCCCAGGAATACACAATTTCACAAGAAAAGCCAAATATACACCTTCCCAGGAATATGCACAATTTCACAAGAAAAAACAAATATACACCTGCCCAGGAATACACACTATTTCAAAAGAAAAACCAAGTATGTACCTCCCCAGGAATACACACAATTCCACACCCCATAACAGTGCTCATCAAAGGAAACAAAATTATTTTTACATTGTTATTGTGGTGCTGTAATTTTCTGCCATTATTTGAGGCAAGTTTTCCTGTAGTGCAGGCTGACCTCACAGTAGATCTCTAGCCTATGCTGGCCTTGAACTCAAGGCAATTCTACCTCAAATTCAGGAGTGCTGGTTTTATAGGATTATAGGATTATGGGAATACCAAGTGGGTGTGCTCCCATTTGCTTAAATGTAAATCTTTTATTTTCCAAATGATTTAATTGCAACCCATGTGGTACTGATTCTGGAAGCAAAGGTCATTTTTTTTACATTTCCTTTCTAAATTATTGAGTAACAAAACGTTGTAGCCTGAAAGAAACAAATGAATTAGAATCTCAACTGCAAGAATTGTCGAAAAGGTGACTCGGGTCTTAGTTTAAAAACATCTTGTTACTGTTTATTTGAGATAATGAAATTAACAAAAGGTATATTTTGGCTGATAGCTTTGGAGATTTTAGTTCATGGTTAGTGGCTGCATTCCTAACTAACCTGGGACAGCACAATACATCATAGTTAGAGTGTATGGTAGTGACAGTTGTTCTCCTCTAGATAGTTGAGAAGAAGAGCAAATGGAAGAAGAACGGTTGAGTTCCTCAGATTCCCCCAAGGATCTAGCTTCCTTCCACTAGGCTTATAGTCCTCCAACTCCTATACCACGTCTCAGTAGCACCAAGATGAGAATCAATCCTTCATCACATGGGCCTTGAAAGATATTTAAGATCTATATTATAAGATCATCACAAGAAGAAAATTCTTCTAAAATAGTATCTTCTCATATCTTCTTTTCTTGTCATAAGGATTGATTAACAAAAGTTATTTTTTAAATTAAGGAGTTCTCTATTTGCTTTAATAAAAGGAGAGAGAAAGAAAGAGAGAGGTAGCAGAGAGAGAAAGGGAGGGATGGAGGAGGGAGAAATTTTGGAAGTTTTCTTTCCACTTTGCAGCAAAGCTTATAATGATTGGAAACAAGAGGTATAAAGCCTAATAGGAGACAGGTTAAGGCTACATCATAAAATAAAAATATGCAGAAGTCTTGGGAGAAGGTGTTGTGGATTTAACTAATTAGGCAGAGCTACAGGATTCCCCATGCAACCTTTAAAGCCAATTTTCATGGTCCTCACAATGTAGTATTATTAGAAGAGATGATATGTTAATTTTGAGAAAATAATTGGCTTCGATCCAATTCTTTCCCATCTCAAAGTATGTGACCTTCAGCAACTCATTTAACGTTGGATTAGATGGTTTTAGGGAGCCATTCGTGTTCTCAGATACTCTTCAATGCGAAGAAATGGGTTGCTGCAGTCCACAGAGATAAAACAAACACAATCTCAATTAAGATGCAAACAAGATGCAACATTTACAGACTTTAGAGTTTCAGAATAATTCCCATCCCTCTGGTAAAGAGACTAATGAACAGTGAAATGACCGATTGTGAGCAACAGCTGGGAAACAAGGGGAAAAGACACATCAGAAGAAGTCCATCACCTGATAATCAGCTCCCTAGTAACCCAGTGGGGCTGTGTTTCCTTCTCTGATTGTCTGAACACTTAGCAGAACTCATGGATGTTACCCAGATCACTCCCAGGAGGTATCTTTCCTCAACACAAGTGCTCTTTTTAATTATCCAAGAAGCAAAAAAGAAGCCCTTTCCTCTTTGTCAGTCTTTGGAGATTTTACCATCCTGCAAGGTTCCTCCCTGCCTCTTACCTTCTGGAACAATCCCCAACCCATCTGCCTCCTGGGCGAGTCATCTTTCGACACCCCTGTTCCCTCCTTTGGGGTCTTCTTCTTGCTTGACTCACAGTCTAGTCTTTCTGGCCACAGATTATGGAAGTGGTAAGAATAGCTTTCTTAGGCTGGAGAGATGGCTCTAGAGTTAATGGCACTTGCTTGCAAAGCCTGACCACAAATTTTCAATTCCCCAGGACCCACATAAAACCAGATGCACAAAGTGGGGCAGGGGGCCCTGACATACTCATTAGTGCTATCTCTCTCTCTCCTCTCCTCTCTCTCTCTCTCTCTCTCTCTCTCTCTCTCTCTCTCTCTCTCTGCAAATAAGAAAGAAAAAAGAGAACTTTCTCAAATTTTAAACCTTTAAAATGTCTAATATCTCTCTTCAAAAATCACAACACAGCTTTTTCTCCCTTGGCACATAGACACATTTATTCTCAAGCCTACCTTTTCTACTTCAATGGAAAGGAACTACTTCTCCTATATTCTCCTATATGTCCAAATTTTCCTCATGTCTTTTCTACAAATATATATTCATGTTAAAGTCAAAATCAAGCAGAGGACATTAAAAGAAACACAGTGCAATGACACTAAAGGAACTTTACTGATTTATGTAAGCTTCTATTCCTATGGTTTTAATATTTAAATAGAGTGTTTTAAATAAATCTGCATGCCAACTAAAATATAGAAGCAAATAAATTGCACACTTGAGCTTAGGAGAAGTTAAAAAAATTCTGTCGCTTTTAAAAGTTATTACATATGATAGGTAGAAAGAGGAGACAGAATTTCAGGCCGGATGTTCATATACTTAGAGCTTAAAATCCTGATTGATTTCCAGTTATGTCATTAGAACTTACAAGTTTGTGAAATACTCCTATATTTTCGAGTTCCGGTAATTAATTTGTGCACTCACTTACAAGCACACACACACACACACACACACATTTTGACTTTTAAAATGATTTCTGTCACATTCTCTCTCAATTTATATTCCTAATATGTTTAAGAGAGCACATAAAATAATAGGCTGTGTCACTATCTGCTCAATTCTCATGAGAAAAAATAGAACTGGTAATATTCTTTATAACTTGGAAAGAAGTTATTTCATCACCATATTAAGTGCCTTAAAGGATAATGTTTAGAAGTTTCCTGATGCCAGGTTGAGAAATGTTTTATCAGGTATGGGAAATGATAGCCCAATGAAGAACTAATTTTATTTTGGTGGTTAGGAATGAAGTTCACTCCAACTTTGTTATTGACATCCATATGACACAAAATTAAATCAAACAGTCCTCCTTTAACCACATCTTAATCTGTACTAGTTTTCAATGTTCTGCTCTACTTTGACCTTCTAAAACCCTGCATAATTAAATACCGTTTTTATCAGTGTGCTCACTGTTATCTTCCTTCGTTTTTGTCAGCTCACAGGACATGATCTTAGTAAGTTCACTGATAGAATCAGGTCCATATATAAGTAGGGGCCTTTAACCCCTGAGTGCAGCCATTTCCCCAGCCTAGTACACATTTGTAAGTCTGTACCTGAAAGTATTAACGCTTGTAATTATTAGTATTAAGACATATTTTGCCACAGTCAGTGCCTTCATATAGCCTCCAAATAGATTAAAATGATTATGAAACATGACCTGCAGATAGGTTAAAATGATTAAACCAAAATATTGTCACTCAGTGTGCTCTACATACTTCATAATTATATATCAAACTTTGGAAGACCTAGGGCTCTGCTGGAGACCCCCACTGTGCTGAAGAGTGGGATGGAAAAGCCAATAACCTGTCCCTCCATCTTAATGTACTTCCTGAATTCAGTATCCATTGCTTGCTGTAACTTTGACTTTCTTAGCTCTCTTGAAGAGTTGATTCTAATTTTATTGCCTGAAGTTTTGAAATTTCCGTGGGAGGCAGCATACTAGAAATGCCTGGCCCTTATACTCATTGATGTCACACACTGTGTGTATGTATGTATGCATGTGTATGTGTGGGTGAGCACGTGCCATTTCATGAGTGTAGAGGTCTGAGGTCTGACTTAGGTGTTAGTCGTGGCTTTCCACCTTGTTTGAGGCAGTCTGTCTTGTTGTTTTCCCATTATAAACTCCAGCTTAGCTAGCCCATACACTTCTGATTTCTCCTGATCTCTACCTCCCATTGCCTTTGGTGCACTGAGTCTACAGATATGAATGCTACTGATATTTTCCTCTACATGGACTCTGTAATCCAAACTCTGGATGGCAGGCTTGTGCTACAAACACTTGACCACTGAGCCATATGCCCAGCCCTGATATCACACATTTTTCATTTTTTATTATTTGCTGTTCATTATTTTGAATCATAACTTTTTTGTTTAATTCATTCATTCTTGCAATTAGAATTGCCTAATTAAAATGAATTATGTACATTATATAGGCAGCTAAAATATCAGAATAATTCAAAAGTAAATTTAAATTATTACTTTATCTCAACAGTGATTTTCCAGAGACAAAGTTTATAGTATTCTTGTGATTTGTTTGCTTATATTTTGGGGTGTATATGTGAGATAGAAACATATAATATCCTTCACATAATGGCCTCCATTTTTTTAGAAAAGCAATCTATTATTATATTATCCAAGAAAATGTTATGGTATCCTGCCACATTTGATTTAACATAATGTCTTGAATATATGTGTGCATTTATATATATATATATATATATATATATATATATATATATATATATATATATATATATATATATATATATATATATATATATATATATATATATATATATTCTTTACCACTTTCCAATTCTGCAGATCATATTGCATTATTGGAATATACTTTTACATATTTAAGACATTTTATAAATATTAGTATTAGTTTTCTATTAATATATAAGTGCTGTGATGAATATACTTTTAATTGACTGCCATTGGTTATAGTCTCAGTACATACACACAAAATACAGAACAAAAAAGAAAAGTGCCATGTGACCTTTAAAATTAGACACTTACAAAAATTGCTTTTACATGCCCCAAATTGGATACCCATTGTGAGTTCTGAAGGCTGTGTTTTACACTAGACAACACAGTGCATTCAACATTGAATATCTCCTTATTGTTTAATTTTCTTTATTTTACTTATAAAAGGGATTACATGTTGCAGGTTTGTGTTATTTATATTTTGGCTTCTGTGATTCAGTTATTTTATCCACTTCCATCATTTAAATTGAATGTTTTACATGTGTGTGTAGTATGTGTATAGATAAATATGTATGCATATTTGCTTGCATAGACACATGTGCACATGCAAATGTGTATCTGTTCATATGGAGGCCAGGCACTGGTCTTAGGTGTATTATTCAAGGCTCCTCTTTTTATCTATTTAGACTCTCACTTGAACCCAAAGCTTGTGAATTTGGCTATCTTAGCTAGCCAGCTTACCCCCAGTTCTTTCTTGCTCTCTCAAGTGCTGGTATCACAGGCTAGCTGGAACACTTGCCAGACATTTATCTGGGTTCTGGTGAGCTGAAATCTGGCCATCTTTCTTGAATAGCCAGTGCTTTATTAACTGAACCATCTCCCCAGCTTTCTCAATTTTTATAATAATGAACTAATTATATGATCAACCTATGTGCCATAAATTCACTTTGAGGTTTGTTTTTTTTTCAAATGAATATCCAGCTATCAATCGATGTGGTAAAATATTCCTTTTAATATTCTAAATAAAATTTATGACAGTCTTGGATAGATATATTTTACTGTGAAATATATAACTGTGAAACACACACACACACACACACACACACACACACACACACACACACACCCATGATAGGGTCTTATCTCACTCTTACCCAGGCTGACATGGAATTCAATACATAGTCCCATGATGACCTCAAACTCATGGTGATCCTCGTACTTCTGCCTCCTGAGTGCCTGGATTAAAGGTTTATACCACCAAGCCTGGGCATATTGTTAATTGATATATTTGGGGTGTTATTTTTCATTCACATATCTTATATTTGGATGTTATATAAGTGAAAGAAGTGTGTCTAACTTGCATATTACCTTTGAACATATATAATAATATTTTATTGTAGATATTACTCAATTATTTCAATACTTTTTGGAAAACAATAAATAGTTTTTTCACCAGTTAGGCAGGCATAAACATAGACATTAGCTATGTTTTTGTTTATCAGGATTTTATTTCTCTATTTATACTTGTTCTCCATAAATGATTTAAATGGTAATAAATCATTACTACTGTTTCAGTCAGCTTCGGTTTCTGGGATGAACATCCAAACAGACACAGTTTATGGGAGAAAGAAGGGATTTATTTGAAGCTTACAGATCCAAGCAGAGAAAAAAACACCAATAGCCTTCCAAAAGCACTCACTCAAGCAGACAGATAGCAGGGAATCTAGGCAGAGCTCAGACTGCTCTCTGCATACATGAGGCTGGAATTTCAGTTTCTTCCCCAGTACCACCCTAATGATGGATGCTAGGATCCACCCAAAGTGACACCTCCTCCAGCCTGAAAGCTGGAGACAAGTTTTCAATCTATTGTTGGAAATCCATTCTAACTACCACAACTGCTCATTTCACATTATAATATTGTTTGAAATTGTCATTTGCATTTTACATGCTTATTAAAAATACCCTCTTAATTATATTGCTACTATCATAATATCATTTGATTAATAAATATTTATAAAATAGGTGTTACTAATCAACTTGTATGTGTTATTTAATGGAGTACCATTTGCATACATAATGAAGCTATATATGAGATAGATATGTGCATGTATTTTTACATAATAATCACATAAGATATAATTAGTTCATTTAAGATGCATAATTCTACTGCATTATAATTTCCACTATATATTGAAAGCTTCACTTCTATTTAGTTGGAAAATCTTTTTATCAATCAAAGAGTAGTTCTTAAGAAATATAGCCAGGCATAGGGTAGTCCCTCCTTGGGAAGGAGTGTAAAACTGACTTTGCTTCTGGAACAGTGCCTTTAAAAAAGAAAGAAAGAAAAGAAAAGAAAATACAGATCCCTCATAACCTGTACTAGGAATATGTCTTTGCTTATGTCCAGGACTTGATGCATACCACTCAAATGTGTTCATCTGATGACACCTGGCCAGCCCAGGGCTAAATATGATTTATGGTGGATAGAGAAGAAGGTCCTTCTGGTGACCTTGTCCATAATAGACATACATAGGCTGAGTCATCTAGGACTGCTTTCTTGATGGTGAGCAGCAGGTCTCATTTTCACTTTTTCTATCTATTTTTGTTGAGTGATGATTAACTACTATTGTGGATTTTATATTCATACAACATAGAATTAATCAATAAAAGTATAGTAATAAAGTAGCATTAGTTATTTACTATGTGATTAGATAGTTACATCTATTCCAAAGCTAAAATTTTGTCATTATCCCAAAAAAGAGAAAATATATTCATTACATGATCACTTCCTGTGATTTCTTTTCACTATTGCCTGGCAACAAGTAATGTGTTTTCGGCCTATATGGATTTATGTATTAGAAGTATTTCATAGAAAGGGAATTATACTATATGAGACATATTTGCCTAGCTTTTTCTATTTTCATATTTAAAGTAGTGTTCTGTGTGTGTCCATCATGCACACAGCAGATTCCTGACATGCAGGGTGTCCCGCTACAGGAGAGCTCAACTCTGCTGAAGAGAGTGGAGCCATGGGGTCTTCTCTGAGTTAGTTTCTTCCAGAATCAATAATGCTGCCTTTGAGGCTGTTTGCAGATTTCTTTTTTCATAAAACAGAAAATGAAAAGAGTACTTTAAAATTCAAGTTATAGTAACTAAACTTATCACATATTAAAACAAAGTATTTTAAATTTTTAGGGGCAAGCAAATGTTAACTATGTTGACTGGATCCTTACATGTTACAACATTTTATTCTACAAATGTGTATAATTAAAGTACACAGTAATAATAAATTTAACAGAAATATAAATGTACTATCGATACTTAAGTGATCTGATTATACATTTGAGCAAATCTGTCTCCTAATGTCTAACCTTGCCCCACCCTAGCTTTAGATTAATTTTTCTGTCAAATATCATACTTAGGTTAAATACTTAGATATTTAGAATTCAATAAAATAGAGCTGAGGAGACAGTTCAGTGGAATAAAACACCTTTCATACAAGTGTGAGGACCAGAGATCACATCTCCAGCAGCCATATAACGGCTAGGTGGGCATGAAGACCATCCTAGAGTCCTCACATTTGGGAAATTTGGACAGGGGAATCGAAGGCAATCTGACTGGCAGAGCTAGCAAAGTCAGAGTTCAAATGAAAGAGGCTCAGTAAGGAAGATAAGAAGTGTAATGGTTTGATCCAGGTGTCCCCCACAAACAAATGAATGTGTTCTGATAGATTGATCCTCAGCTGATGGCAGTTTGGATTTTACAACATCGATGGAGCTGTGTTGTTGGGGTGTTCTTATGGGGTTATAAGAGAACTTCCCCTTGCCAGTGTTTGGCACACCTTCCTGCCGCTATTTCCAGTGCTGTGGCAGAGGTGATGTCCACCCCTCTGCTCATGCCATCATTTCCCTGCCAGGATGGAGTCTCCCATCAAGTCCATAAGCCTAATAAACCCATTCCTCCACAAGCCGCTTTTGCTTGGGTTCTTTCTGCACAGCAACTAGAAAGCTGACTACAAGAAGTAATTGCCCAACTTCCTGATGTCAGTATCTTGATTGCATGTGACACCCACACCCACCCATTCACACACGTGCCCACACTACACACATAATATCCACATGTAAAACAAGTGTTCAGTAAGGTAAGCTTAATAAACACTGTAGCTGACAAGTTTGCCATCTTTCTATAGACCATGTTTACATTTTTAGCTTATTTCCACTTACTCTGAGAAAAAAAAAGTACTCTCATAAATTAGATGAGGAAAGAAGACAGTGAGAGGCAGAGCTCTTGCGTTCTGATTTTAAATCACAAGAGTCAATTGCATAGACACCTGTCTGGTATGATAGAGACCAAATCGCTGCTGCCTCCTCTTTTGTCACAGCTTAAACTGCTTCCCCAAATATGTAAAATGCATAGCCAATGTGACTGTGGGGGAATCTCATCTAAGGAAAGTGTGCATGGAAAATTGAAAGATCCGAGGAGGGTGGATTTGGATACAATTTGAGATGCTTAATATTTCAAAGCATGTTCCTCCCAAGATTCACAAATAAGTACAGTGATATGTAGGCAAAACATTGGAATGCAATGGAAATGTAAACTTTCTCACAGAATAACACTTCTGTTAACCAACCAAAGTTAATCAAAAAGTATTTATCAGTATAGTAAAAATAATGGAAATAAAAACCAAATGATAGAGGCCTACAACTTTAAAAACATGAAAAGGTTTGGAAACTTGTTAAATAGAAGTAAAAGTGACAAGAATTTTTCATGCTTACAAGGTCTCAAAATTGTGACTGGAAGAACTCAAATTTAATAAATCTAACTTCCAATGCACTTCAGTTCCTAAATATTTCATTAAGCTGCTTGACAAATACTAAAATTTATATAGTAAGGCTAAGAACAGAAAGGAGGCAAAGTCGTTGAGAGAAAAGAATTAGAGTAATGTCCCTCCTGGTGCCATCACAGTACAAAATAAATGAATGTTATCAAAATAGTGTAAAATTGAGGATGAATACACACAGTAGACAAAGTAAGGAGCATACAAACAAATACATGCCCACGGATGCTTGTGAGCAACAGTTTCTCTAAGAAGAGACTTTGTTTTTCTTTTAACATTTTAAAAATGAAATCATGTACATGCTGATTAGCAAAGACATTTACCTGAAAAGACTAGCTAAAGATGGAGCAATTTAACTAGACAATTACACACACACACACACACACACATACACACTCATACACACACATGTGTGTGTAAATGATAGGTATGAATATAAAATATTTTATTTATTTTTTTAATATTTTATTTATTCACTTTCAAGCAGAGAGAGAGAAGAGAGAGAGAGAGAGAGAGAGAGAGAGAGAGAGAGAGAGAGAGAGAGAACACCAGGGTCACCACCTTGTGGCTCTGGCTTATGTGGGTCCTGGGGAATTGAACCGGTGGCCTTGGGCACTGGAGATAAGTGCCTTAGCCACTGAGCCATCTCTCCAGCCCTATAAAATATTTTTAAATCCATGAATTCACGATATGGTCTGGAGAGTTTGCTCAGTGGTAAAGGTTAGACCTGCTAAGCCTAAGGACCCGAATTCAATTCCCCAGGACACAGGTACAGTCAGATGCACAAGGCGGTGTATGTGGCTGGATTTCTTTTACAGGGGCTAGAGGCCCTGGCATGCCCATTCTCTCTCTGTCTCTTTTTCTTTCTCTGTCTCTCTTAAGTAAACAAATAAATAATAAAGTGTTTAAAAAACAATCATAGCTTTTTAGGAGGCCACTCACTAATGACTTAATATTTCTGAAAGTTATTAAGGATAAAATGAAATAATCATTTGCCTTTCCTTAAAATAAAAAAAAAAAACTTTGCCTTAAAGATGAAAGGAAAATAATAAATGAGGGATTTTTTTACATTTTCAACTAAATGAGATGTGTTCAAATTCTTTCATTGTCATTTTTTTACATTCTTAGGAGCTTTATTTTTTTTCCTTTATTGTTCATAACGAGTTACATTGTGTCATTTTTTAAGTCTTTAGTGAAATGATCTTCCTAGCTCTTGCAAACATGGGTGCAATTGTCAGCAGCAAAAATGACCATGGGCAAAAATGTGCTCCTGATAGAATGATCCCACAACAGAAATTAAATGGGTTTGCCTAAAAACAAAAGATGATCTGAACAGGTGTCTATCTCATCAATCATTTATGAAACACAGGAAAAATGGGAAAGAATACTAGAGATCAACCAGACAAACTCAATATAAGGAAAATTCAGAAAGTCTGATACCGAAAGGAAACAAAAAATGATGAAAAAGGTTTATATATATATATATATATCACCTTTATATATAAACCTCTTATGTATATATATATATACATAATATAGAAACTCGAGACCAAATGAAATATATCAAACATATTATAGTTTGCATTGAAACCTATCCTGAAAATTTTAACTTATGAGATTATTGAGGAAATTTTAAATCCTTGGAGATAACTGTGACAATTTATTATCTTTATATTCTTCAAAATATAATGTTGTCTACTGTTCTTTTAAAGTATCTAGTGAAATATCTAAAACAAATGGTTCGAAGTCTAGATCTTGTTGTCAAATGATCTGGTGTGAGAAAGTGGAAGTTTTTACCTATGGTAAAGATTGGCTGTCATTTGACAATCGTGACCCATCACAATGGCAGTTGATTTACATTTCTTGGTCATCTGGGTAATTCCTATGGTTCTTGATACTAACACTCACTACTCTTATTAAAAACCCTCCTAGACTTTCACTTTCCAAAATGATAGTCACACGTTTCATAGGGATAATTGAACTTAATTGGAAAAATCAGTTATTAGGTTGTAATAGCCATAATTTAAGAATGTCATAGCCATATGGGGCTAGTGTATGTTGTACTAGGTAACATAGACAGAAGATTTCTGCCCTTACAGAAAGTTCTACTGCAAAATGCTGGCTTAAGGCAAATTTCAGGTCAATCATTAATGAAAGTTAACTGACAAACTGTTGTAAGGATTTTTCCATCCTTTCCTTTTCTTATCTCTCAGTGTGACATGTGACTTTTTTGAATGAGTAATGATTATAAATTTAATAAGTTAAGTTTAATTAACATAAGTGTCACAATCAAAAGGACTGATATGACTGGGAGAGCAGTGCAGGATGGAAATTGTTAAACTGCTTGCTTGCAAAGCCTAAGAACCTGAATTTACTTCCCCAGTGCACATGTAAAGCCAAATGAACAAAAAAGCAGATGAATCTGGAGTTCCTTTGCAGCAACTGAAGGCCCTGGCATGCCCATTCTCTCTGACCCTTTCTCTGCTCTCTTTTCTCTGTTTGCTAATAAATAAATAAATACAAAATATCTTTTTTTTTTTTTTTTTGGTTTTTGATGCAGGGTCTCAGTCTAGCCCAGGCTGCCCTGGAATTCACTATGTAGTCTTAACGTGGCCTTGAACTCATGCGGATCCTCCTACTTCTGCATCTTGGGTGCTGGGTTCAAAGGCATGTACCAGCGTGCTTGCTTATAAAAAAATCTTTAAAAATAAAAAGTTAGAATAATGAATGTCTTTTTCATGTTACATTTATAATCAGAATAAAAAAGGGACTGATATGCACTGTTACCATGTGACACCCTTTCTTGACAGTACAGTCACATAGAAAGTTTGATTTAAAACAAAAAAATCAACTTTAATTATAAGAATGACTTCTGAGTAAGAAGCACAAGGAAGAAACTGGATCAATGGTCTGATGTCTTTACCCCTGCGGTACTCACCTCCTTTCCAGAATTGTGAGTGTTGAGTCTCCAAATCAACCTGGACCTGTGCTGAATGATGAGAGAGCTGAATTCCCGGAATAAATGTAATAGTTTATATATTTCCCCGACTCTTTTATTCCAATTCTTGGTTAAAATGAGATACAAACTCAGTGTTTAGAGTTTAAGGTCGTTTCCTGAACACCAAAAACCTTGTAACAACACCTATTAATTTTTTTTGTTTTCATTATTTTGCCATTTTTTTTCTACCTTGAGTCATTTAATTGTCAATAATTGGTTGATTGAGATCACTTAAGTTTTATATTTTGTTTATAACGTATACAAAGTTCTTTAATGTGAAAATGCCCTTCACCTAAGATATTTTTAGACAAATGGGTTTTATTGTTAAAGGGAAATAAATGTGTAAAATTAAAGGTATTCCTGGACTATATATGAAGTTCGGGCCAATCAGGGCTACAAAATGAAACCTTATCTTAAAAATAATAGAAAAGATTAAGCAACAACAGAGTACATGGTATGAAAAGCTGGTTTTCTAGACTCAAACTAGGAAAATTGGCATAATATAATTATAGCTATAGAAATTGATATATATTGTTGTTTATAGAGATATAGACATTCCATGTTTTTTTAAAAACTTAAATATCTATATCATTAATAATTAAATACATTGTATGGGCAAATCCTGTGATCATATCCCCACTTCCCTCTTCTCTATACTAAACCCACTGGGGACCCTCTTCAGTGGGCACACTGGATCAGTCATTGGGGTAGGAGGTTATAAATTGTGCAGTAGGTAGCCAGTTTTTATTTTTCTTCTCTTCTGTGTGTTGTTGTTGAGGGGGACAATGTCTCTGGATATTCTCCCCCACCAGGGCTCTTAAGATCTTTCCACCCTTTCTTTTTTATTTTTAAGGTATAGTGGGAGACTTTATTTAAAAAAATGGGAAGTTACAGATATCTGCCCCTTCTTTTAAATCTGCTTTATTGTTGAGATCTTAAGTGTCTCTGGACTTCTTTGAATTGTGTTTGGTATCATTGTCTGTCTCCATGTCATTTAATGGGTTATGTGACTTGCTATGGTGATAGGTCTCTTGTTTATCTCGCCACTTTCTCATAGGTTTCATGTGGTCCCTATATGATAGGCCAGGGCTGGTTCATCTCCTGCCAGGATGTCAGCCATCATCCCATGTCTTGTTGGTGAAATTGGGTTGTCCATGGATCTTACTGCTTTCTGAAAAATACTTTCAGAATCTCTATCAGAGAGTGAGTTCAGTATAGGTCACATGAGACACACACAGCTAATTTGGCAAGATTCTAATGAGTGTTCTCTCTGTAGCTCTCTGGTAGTGGGAATTTCCCCTTGGTGCCTGGGTTCTTGTTCCCCATAAGATTTGCCATGGATCCCAGGTCCAGTTAAGGGTTCCTTATCACTGAGCAGATCTCTTAGCCAATCAGTAAGCCATTTTATTTTAAATACAGTTGTTTATGATACTTGAATGATGCCAACAAGTGGTCATTAACATCACTTAGTTATGAGATGGCAATATTTCCTCCTGAGAGAACTTGTACTTCTTCATATTGTAACTCACTCAAAAGTGTGTGTGTGTGTGTGTGTGTGTGTGTGTGTGTGTGTGTGTGTGTGTGTGTGTTTGAATAGTTATGTGTGAGTCAAGCACTGTCTTGTTCTTTTGGAGGTAACATTCTGCTATAAAATGAAAGATGTAAAAACATGGCAACAGGGCGAAAGTGACTGATTACGGAAGAATCTGTCCATATAGGTTCCCATCAAACAGATCATTTGAATATGGTGATATGTGACCAAAGATCTTAGGATATGAAGGTAAGAGCTCAGAAAATTCCTGGAGGAATCCTGTGCTTGCAGCTAATAGTCAATTACAAACTCTGATCCCACGTATCTGTTAACTATCTCCGGGAAAAGTGATTTATACTGTCCAAATCTTAGTATATGTCAATCCCAGAAGTCTTATTTGTGTATTTACTTTAAACATTGTTATTTGAAATAAGTCAGAAATATAAATGGGAATGTTGCCTGATCACACTTATATCATCATGATCTTTAAAATGCATTAAAGTGAGAGAAGCAGAGAATAGAATGATATTTGCTAGGTACATTAAGTGGCAACATCATGTCTGGATACAGAACACATTCCAATCTATGAACTACCCAGCCTTGTATATTCTAAGTTGCTTTAGATATTTGCTGTATCAAGCATACCTATTTTTCTTTCTCTTCCATTTACAGTAGTTTATTCAACATCAATTTTTAATGTTCTCTGAGTGGCTTAGACACTTTCATAAACACATGCCTTATATATTTATAGCAGAGCCTGGAACTGCTGAACTTTTTGCTCAGCACACCCAGTGTTGAGACATTTACAATTCATATGATCAGGAAGGCATTTATGTCTATTTATAGCCACTGGCATTTTATATAAAATACATTCGTCCTTGAAACCTGTGCATGGTAGCAGCTTAAATATTGTCAGAGGCAAATATACTATTGTATGCATCAGTGTTCATATATTAAATCTCTACCCTTGTGGCTTTCTTTTATATTATAAATATTTCCTTGAGTTATTTGAGAAATTGATTGATTTGATGTAAATAAGGAGCTGTCTTGGTGTAGTTTCTATATGGTACACATTTTCTTAATGGTATTTTCTTTTATAGAGTAAAAACAATACAGAAAGATTTATCTCAGTTCTTTTAAAATGAGAGTTGTACTGAACAGGTAATGAATGCAGCCAAAATTCAGCAAAGGTAGGTGAATTCAGCATTGTGTATGGTATAGATCTTGATGACTCCCCAAAGACAATCTGATAAAGGATTGGCCCTGAGTTTGGTGCTGCTTTGAGAGTATAGAGCATTTAAAAATAGGGACCGATTTAGAGTTATTTGTGTCTTTGGAATGCTCCTATCTCCTATCCCCAGCTATACATGTGTTGTAGAAAAGAGTAAGACTTTGGTCTGAGCAGAGGACTCCATGTATAAGCACTTGCCAAATGTCACACTGTATGATTTTGATGCAGTAATCCTTGTATCTTTTTTTAAATTTCCCTTTCATTATTTCTTTATTTCTTCCCTTATTTTCTTTTCCCATCTTGGCTACTGGCTTGTTCTTAGTTTACAAAGGCCTTAACAAGTCATCCATGAGTCTATGGGTGTGGGTACCCATGTGTGTTGATGAGTGTGCATGTGTGTGGAAGTCAGAGGTTGACATCCAATTTCTTCCTTGATTATAATCCTGTTTATTTTACTGAGGCAGGGTCTCTCACTTGAGCCCACAGCTTGCTATTCAGAGAATCTAGCTAACTTTCCTTGGGGAATGCTTTCTCTGCTTGAATTACAGTCAGCCCAGATTCTCATCTGACATTTACGTGTGTTCTGGAAATCTCGACTACAGTCCTCAATACCTATGCAGAAAACATTTACCAACTGACTCCACCTTTCCAGCTGCACAGTTTTATAATGTAAATACTCAGACCTATCAACTCCCCTCTTAGAACTGTTTATAATATATTCCATAGATTTTAGTATTTTGTATTTCAGTTTTTATTCATTTCTAGGATATTTTTTCAATTCTCCAATGATCCATTTTTTAATCTGTATGCATTTTTTAGTTTATTCTACAGTCTTTGTTGCTATTGATCTGTCTTTTAATTTCATTAGGATCAGATAGTACACAATATCATTTCAGCTTTTGTATATTCATTAAGATGTTCTTGTGCTCTAGATATGGTCTATTTTAGGAAAAGTTCAATGGTCTACTGAGAAGAATGTGTATTCTTCAGTTTTAAATTGAATACATTTAGATGTCTGTTAAATCCATTTAATCTATGACATTATTTAATTTAGATTCCCCCTCTGTTTATATTTTGAATGGGTGACCTGTAAATTTGTTAGAGTGGAATATTTAATTCACCCACTACTATTTTGCTATGGTAGATCTGTGACTTACCACTAACATTATTTGTTTTATAAATTCATTTTTTGGTGCATATTTATTCAGGATTATCATATCTTCATGTTGGACTATCCCATAATATAAATAAGTTTTTAAAACTCTTTTCACTATTTTATTATTTGAAGTCCAACTCTATCCATTAGTTTCTTATTACTGTGAAAAAATACCTGACCAAAAGCAACATAAGGAAGGAAAGCGTTGATTTTGGATGACAGTTTTGAGGGAAAGTAGGATTGGCCTACATAAACCTCAGGCCTATCCCTCAGATCTCCATTTCTATGGCCAAGGACACACATCCTGAAGGTTCCACAGCCTTCATAAATAGACATGCCAGCTGAGGACCAGGTATTCAAGCAAATAAGCCTATAGGGATGATTTCACTTTTAAACTATAACATTCCATTGATCATCTCATGACACAAAGTACATTCAGTCCAACATAAAATGTCCCCATCATCTTTCATAGTCTCCACACTGTTCCAAGGCCCAAATCCTTTCTGAGATTCAAGCAATATCTTAACTGAAATGTTTTTCCATCCTTTCACCCTAAGGTGATGCCTCTCTTTAATGGTAAGTTATTTCTTACTGACAGCAAAGGGATGGATCCATTTTTATAATATTTTAGTATTTGATGGTGGAATAGAGTCTATTAATATTTAGAGTTAAAACTGTAAGGCATGAGTTAATTTCTGATGAATTGAAGGCTTTGTGGAGTTTGTGTTCTTGGTTTTTTATCTTTTATGTTTTCATGTCTATTTATCATTTTAATGTTCTAGTAGCCTCTGCATATGTCCATCTCTTCCGTGTGGAGTTCTCTGTGCTATATACTCTGCAGGATTGATTTAATTCTAAGGCTGACTTTAATCATGGAAATTTTTCTTTCACTTATTATGTGAGGTAATCTTTCTAGGTATATTAGTTTGAGTTGACAGGCATTGAACTTAAAATTTGAAATAATATGTTCCAAGTCCTTCTGGCATTTAGTTTCCTTTAAAAATTCACAGGTAATTCTGATGGGCTTGCCACTGTATGTAAAAGCTGTTTTTTTTTCTCTAATATCTTTTGATACTTTCTTTTTGTTTTCAATGTTTGAGTTTTAACTGTAAAGATATATGGGGAATTCCTTCTCTGGTCCTGTCTATTTGATGTTCTGTGAAATTTACAGGGAAACAGATGGACTTGGAATAGATCATACTCACTGAACTCACAACACAAACACAGAAAGACAACTGTCACATATTCTCCATCTGTGGTTCCTAACCAGGAAGAGCTTGAGTTGCAAGCATACCTGACATGCAACTCGAGGATCATGTAATAGGGATGGAAGAGTTTATGGGGGAGGGAATGAAAGGACAAGTTGGAAATACAAAACTAAATCTAAAATGAATTGGTGCCATAGGATCCTTACTTCTTGATTACAAGCTGAAAAATATAACCCTTTAAAGGAATATGGAGTATCCTCCAGAAAGAAGGGCTCTGAAGAGGGTGGGATGAAACCTAACCCTAAAACATTTGGCTTGGGCTGAAACTCCAAGTGCCAGAAATCAGTTACTAACCATAGCTATTGCACATCACCTATACCTCAGGTGAACCCACACAGGAATTAGGGAGATGAGCTACAGTGCTATTTCCACAGTGAGCCTTACAGACTGTGTCAGAGTGATGGAGACAGACTCTGAGGGTACTCAAAATGTACCAAAGCAGGAATCCCGAAGCTGCTAATTGCTCAACACTGTAGTAGACGATACTATACTCCCACTATGGCTCAGGGAACTTTGCAGAAGAAGGGGCAGAAATATTGTTAGAGCCAAGGTGGGTGGAAATATCCAGAGACATTGCCCTCCCCAAAGTAATTGACTACTGCTTGATCAACACATAGCCCACAACCCCATGGTGCATTGCAGCAAGCCCACAGAGGAGAGACCTCAGTAGAATGGGGTCAGGGAGGAGGGAGACTGGTATCAACACATGACTTGTTCATACAAAATTTCTACTTAATAATTTTTTTTAAAAGGTATGGTAGTGTATCCCTTTAATCCCAACACTCAGAGGCAGAGGTAGGAGGATCACTGTGAGTTTGAGGTCAGTTTGGGACTACAGAGTGGGTTTCAGGTCAACTTGGGCTAGAAAGAGACCCTACCTCTTAAGAGATGAGAGAGAGAGAGAGAGAGAAGGGATAGAGAAGAGAGAGAAGAAAAATAAATAAAAACAATAAAGGGTTACAAAAAAAAACAAACCATCAAGCTGGGGTTGTATCTCACTGGTAGCCTGAGGTTTGGTCCTCTGTACCACATAAATTGGCCATTGTGACACACACACTATAATCCCAGCACTCTGGAAGTAGAAGCAGCACTTCAAGGTCATCTTTGGCTACATGGTGCCATGACTGCATGAGACCTTGTCTAAAAAAACAACAACAACAAAATAATCACAGGCATGTGGGGAGCATCTCTGTCTAAAGGGCCAGGCTGGCCTAGATTTGAGTTCAAATTATGCCACTTGCCAGCTGTATGAGCTGAGGTGAGTCTTTTATTTTCTCTAAGCCTCAGTTTTCTTACAGAGTTCCTGAAAGAACCAGTATCAGCAAAGGAGAAGGTGAAGGAGGGATCATTTGAATGGATCCACAACTCTAGTGGGACCTCAAACATGGGCTTGTTGCTTCATAAAATATTTGTGTAGATTTGTCAGGAGAATGGTGATCACAACACCTGATCCTAAAGCAACTCTATAGACCCTGGTACTAGACAGAACAGGAGAGTGAGAAGGTAGTGTCATGAGACTGTGAATGTTCCCCAGGCCTTGAGAACTTTTAATCTTGAGATGAAATAATAGTTGTGTAACCACCCCGCCTAGAAAGAAAGAAGAAGACTGTCTAGACTCAGGATGTAAATAACTCCTGGAAAGCTGAAACTTGCACAATCCTCCCTCCAAGGTTGTGGCAGCAGTAAACAAGTGGGGAGCTCAGGCCTCCTGAGCTGCCAGAATTGTGCAGTGAGCCCTCGAGATGCATCTTCCGTGAGTCATCACCCATGTTGACTTCTCTGTGAGGCATTTGCAGCCTTTGAGCCAGCCATGTAACCCCAATGAACTCATTGGCTCACCAGAAAATAAAATCATAATAACATAAAACCACAAACATTAAGAGATAGTTGAAAATGATACAGTGATATTTTAGACCATGGAAGACAGTATAAGAATGGACAGATCAGTATAAGGTGAAGGAAAACCATAAA